>JAEAOA010000453.1:0-77305 GCA_016746295.1 Potamilus streckersoni
TTTTCCCCCTAAAAATATATGGAGGTAATTGAATATTGATAAAAGAAGAAAAAATGTACGATGTCAGCATTTAATGTCCCTTAAATAAATTAAATTAATATTGATAATTAGCAATGATATTTCACAACCTTCTTTCCTCTACATGTTCAAAATACCCATGAATAAACATTCTGGTGTTTTCTGCATCTATTTAGCAAACACGGGTAACTTTGGTTGTTGTAAAAATTAACATTCAACGAATACTCTTTTATTTCCTTTGGTTCAAAAATTATGCTCCGCTGCATTGATCTAACACTGTCACTTAATATCAAGCAGATGTCTGAAGTACTTGCATATTGATATCCAGGTATTACTGTCTGCCACATCTGGGAATTATTTATTCAAACATTGCTCTGTATTTACTTGATGTGTCCAAAGCTATTGCTATATTGCTATCTGAACAATATATTTACGTGTTTTAATAATCATTCTTAATCATAACCATATGCGCATCAAGTTAGTCAGTCTTTTCTGATAGAAATAAACATTCAGCGCACTTAAAGGAAGCGAAAGGCATCTGGCTCGTACATTAAGTGTCATTAATGATTGATGTGTGTTTATATCAACGTGGACACAGCATCAAGCCAGTCTTGGCTTGAAGTCAGACATTTTTTTAATATACAGACTATTGTTACGTATCGGCTCGTTTAAAGTAACGTAAAGAAAAAGAGTGACTACAACAAGTTTTTTAAACTTTAACAAAAAATATTTTATTTCCATTAAAAACATTGTGAAAAGGAAAAAAAGATGAAAAAATAGTAAAGATTTACTAAGAAAATCCATTTGTCGTAAAATCGTGAAAAATATACAAGTCCTGTGATTAAACAATTATGAATTGATGTAGTCTAAATTTCAATCCCGTTCCATGATGGCAGATAACGACGTCAGTCGAAGGTTAACAGAAATGTCCAGAATTTTAACTGTGAATCACAAATTTCATTGTTCTGTTCCAATTTAGAAATAATTTAAGCAAATGTCTTTGTCCAGATGCCAGTTTTATAGTTATTCAAAGAAAATCACTAACAACAAAACACATGTTGTTCTTCATTCCTTCGAACGAACAACTCTTTTCAGCACCGGAATACATTCTTAAGGTATGAGAAATTATATAAGATGTTATGAGGTGAATCTTTAAGATGTTCAAACATGACTCTCGACTATGACTGACTATTTCTTAAATGTAAGTGAGTATTTAAACTGAATGAAAACTTCATTTCACGTACACACTCACAAAAGACAACGAGGCGATTTCCAAATCACGCCAGGCATTACAAAAGCGTAAACAAGTGTAATAACTAAAGGACCTTGGTCACAACCAATCGTTTATATAGCTATTTCCAACTGTTTACTTAAAACGCCAAACCTTTATGGCAAATCGTGCTTATGCAAGTCACATTTACGTGTTAAATAAATCAGATGTTTCTAACGAAATATGTAGGGTTAATGGTAGCTGTGAATATCACCCACAGTGCATATTTTCGAAGAATATTTGAACTCATTGAGGTTATTTGAATCTTGATGTTATTCCATGAGTGAGATCATGTGGATATCGCTTGTTTGGAATAATATTAGTGGAAACGCATTTGCAGTCGCTGAGGTTATTTGAATCTAAGTTTTCATACGTAAGATTATATGAATAATTTTTATTGTTCAATTTGGGAATGTGTATAGAGTGATTGGATCAATCGTATATTAAGAGCATGATAGAATAATTGCATTTTATATAATATATATATATATATATATATATATATATATATATATATATATATATATATATATATATATATATATATATATATATATATATATATATATATTCTTAGTAATTAAATCTATAAATATTCATTGCCCATCACATTGTGTTTAAATTTATAATTCTAACCAATTATTATTATCGAATGATGACCAGGTAGTTTGCAAGATATATTCAAGCAAAGATTTTGAATGCAAGAGGAAGACACGCCGTGTACAGTGCAGAATGCACAATCATGCACAAGACAAACATGCAAAGGTTGCACAGGTGAAAACTACAAAATATCGTTTCCAATTTCAGGCCTGAGAAAATTCGTGAGATGCTTGGAGGCCACGTCGTCGCCTGCTGTTCAGACTCTCGCCTGCGATAAACGTTTCTGCACCGGATATACACACACGAGGAATCGAGGTTTAAATGCATGTATGTGGACAAGGTGTCGAGCTCGATTAAAAAAAATGCAGAAATCGTTGTAGGAGAAGTATTTTCAATTGGTGTTGCAACACGAGCAAAAATCTGTTTGTTGTGACCACCATCGCGACAGTGGACAAATCTATCCGACACATAGGATTGTTGCAGGGTGGCTGCTGATCGGTCCGACGGAACAATTTACATACCCTTGTATGCACACAGAACATCAGGCTGTGTGTCTAGAATACGCATACGACATGCAAAAGCAAATATTGAAGATAATAGAAAATGGACCCGGGTTGTGGTTTGCGTAATATCTAAAATTTGGATTTTGTTGCTGATATATCTACAGAGCAGACATTCTCCAATAAGAAGAAGATTGTATATCGGTAGATCCACTACGATGCTATTCAAAAGAGCTGGAAACAAATCATGATTAGCCGCTTGTATCTGTCTAGTGCAAATAAACAAGACTCCAGATCCATGCATACTACTTCCAAATTCCAGAGATATACTTTGGATTTGGCATGTCAGATGGAAACGAATTGTTATAGAACAACCATCGTGGCCACTAGAAACATACATTTGCAACAATGTTAGAAAATATTCGGTTGTAATTTATAGAATATGAAGTATTATCTGAAAGAAAAACATGGTGACTCAGGTAGCAAATTAGATTCTTTTATACGTGCTCTATAGATATTATTTATGTATTAGAGAGTGACAGTTGTAAGGAGAAATTATTTGCATATACGGAGAGAATGTTGGCATGTCTCTTTGCAAGTATCTTTGATGAAATGTCTTAGCATATTGTACTTGTCGAAATTGTACATAATGTAAGCAGAGCTGGAATGTGTTCAATGCTTGCATGTGCTCAAAACATCAGCTTGAATTAGTACCAAAGTAACTTTAACAGTGATTTAAATAGAGAAAAAGAATTTTGCCTAATTTGGTAACACCGACGATTAAAAAGCAATGTAAGAATTATCATATATATATATATATATATATATATATATATATATATATATATATATATATATATATATATATATATATATATATATATATATATATAATAGTTTTAAAAAGTTAACATCGTCTTTTCTACAATTTGAGCCTGACGTTCAGAAAATGTCAAAGACCAAACGGAGCATACAGGTCTTTCATTGATGTAAATTAATAATAAGGTAAAGCTTTATATTCTATAATTTAAATTACACCCATCAATCATGCAACAAATTTAGGGCACTTGAAAGTTCTTTTTAGCAATACCTAAGATATACATGGTTATTTTCAAAACAGCCAGGATGACAAGCGAGGGAAACATGGGAAATCCTTTTTCATTAGAATCTTTACCCCATGCAAATTACGAAACTCTAGAGTGCCACTATCTTGTATGGTAACATATCAGTCACTTTGCAGATAGCATGTTAAACGTTTGGGTTAATGTTTGTGAACGTAACTTATCTTCGATATGAGTGCTTGCGTCAGGCTTCTATTATTATTGTGGGTTTTATATTTCGTTAGATTATTTTATGTAAGATCTTAAATCTAATGTCTAACATGGTTAATCAGAAACCTGGTTCATCAGTCAACAGAGATGAAGTGTTTGCTACATTGTATCATAATAACGTGATCTCTGCAGTGTATAAGGGTTTGGGAAAATATTGGTCGTTAATGATTTTGGTATGATATAATATATGTAATGAGTTAGTGTACTATTGTTTTAAACCTTATCGATGGGTTATTGCAACCCATGGACGCAGTGATGGGTATACAAGGTTGATAGTGTTTTGCAAAACGTGAGCTGCCATCAAAGACTACACCGTATTCAAAATATTTTGGATGGTACCATTGAATATGGCATGCATTTTAGGTTAAAACTGTATCGTGGAGATGATCTTAAACATGTTGCTCTATTTATTAACTTTGTGAGGGATTTCAGCGGCGTATTACAGCAAAAAATAGTGATGTGCGTACTCGGGTCACGCAACCAATCCATATGAAATTCTACAAATTTAAATACGACAGTAACTTAGACTTAAATTAAATAGCTAACATAGTCTGATTGATATCCAGGATTAACTGAACAGCCCCTCAAAAAGATAAGAAAAACAAATAAAATAAAGAGCAAGAACTAGCTAGCTTAATAGCGAGCTTCGACTAAACCTATGCAGCCTATGGCATGTAAATCAGTGCAGAAAAGGCCAAAATGATGACCAACAACACAAAGGGCATCAGCACTGACATCAATGTCCAAGGTATGAATCTAGAAGTAGTCCACAATTTCAAGTATTTGGGACAATTGTAACATATGAAGGATCGAAGCCTGACGTACTCTCCAGTATTGCGCAGACAACAGCAGCGTTGACAAAACTGAAGCCAATCAGAAGTTACAAGAACATCGCACTCATCTCAAAGGTCAGAATGATGTACTCACTGGTGATCTCCGTATTTCTCTAAGCCATGAACCATGGACTATAACAGCTGTCTTAGAGGAAAGGATACAGGCCACAGAGATGATATGCTTCAGAAAGATTTTCGGCGTCTCATACAAAGACAGCAGCAGGCAGGGTGAACCCTACAGTTAACTCAGCATCTTCCAAAATCAATCTTGTACAGTGTCGTTTATACAAATTATAAATTAGAAATTATTTACGTTACATAAAGAAAGATTTTCACATTTACCTGTACCATTATGTTATCGCCCAGCAGATAGTCGACGACACAATATTGAAGTTGAAATTCCTGGTGGAGGATTACAAAATCTGGTATTGAATGACATTATTTTGGTACCTATTAGTACTGTTGAAGAAGCATTGAATATGGATATATTAATTTATACATACGCTCGTAGATTGGTCTCGATAAAATCTTTGGTTAAACTTCCCTTTACTATCAATAGCAGCAGGCAGGGTGAAGGACAACAATTGGTTCGCTTTACGAGTAAACAAAATCACCTGACAAAATCATAAAAAATACGTCAACAATATAACAAAAATGAGCTAACCTCGTGAATTTGTCAGGCGTATGGAAATAGAAAAGTTAGAGACTTTAGTTTAACGTTGTTGAAGGATTTTTTTCAGCCTCTGCAGGAACCTTTTTTTATTATGACTCGAGCAAACTTTTGTAGGGTTCACCCTGCCTGCTGCTAAGACCGTGTCACCAATGAAGAAATACAGCAAAAGATCAGACAAGATATTGGACTTCACAAATACCTCCTGACCACAGTGAAAAAAACATAAAGTGCAGTGATATGGGCATGTCTCAACGATCATCGGGATTTGCCAAGACAAACCTCCAAGGTACTGTACAAGGAAGACGAAAGATAGGAAGACATAGAAAATGGTGGGAAGACATAATTAGGGAGTGGACAGATTTGACACTGAGCGACTCACTAGAGAGACGGAAAATTGAGGAAGATGGCTGACCGTTCTCATGCGGTGTCCCAACGGTCTACCAGACTATGGGACTGAAGATGGTGATTTTGCTTGCTTTTGTTTGCTTTCGTTTTGTTTGTGGAGAGGGTGGAGGTTGGATTGTTTTCTGAATTGTTACAGGTTCGTAATAGGAATGAATACAAAAAATATTCTATTAGCAAAAGCTATTTTAGTAGCTGCTTTTATTTGTTTTTGTTTCTCTTTTTAACCAATGATTGATTGTGTAATATCTTTATTTCATCCGTGTGTTGGTTAATGAAATCAGTCATACGTGAATAATGAAATCCTGAAAACGTACCAGTAATTTGAGAAAAGAAATCATGTAATATTAAAGGTTGAAAATTACATTATTGCTAGCTGCAGTAAATCTCTGAAAATTATTCCCAGAAGATTATATAGAAAACCAATAAAAGACAATAAATATAGTTATATGTAAATATACTAAAATAGCTTGTCAATAATATTTAACCAAAAATGTCATGGTCTTGTGTATGAAAGCTACGTGTACATAATAAACTATGAATGACAGAATTGGTAAAACAGCCTCATCCACAAATTATTATAGACACAACACTGGCAACAATTAAACATTATTCAAGAACGGATGGAAATGTTTGGTTCTCAAGCTTAATAAATAAAAAGAGTATTAAGGCATGTAAAATCCTAAGCTTAATTTCATTTTGTTTAGAAATATGATGTTATCTCGTAGCAAATACAATTCTAATTTCAACGTAATCGCATGAAAGCAAATATATTGTTACACCTCAGTCAGACACATGTAGATGGAAATGAGGAGCACGATATTAGTCCTTAAGTAATATTTGTGTTTTCGTTGATAACACTTGTATTTTAAAGGTTTTGTACCGTTCTCATCAGATACCGTGTAACATGCAAGAACAGAACTGAAATATTGATATGTATGCTTCACTTGATTATTGATGCTATCTCGTAGCAAATACAATTATAATTGGTGATCTTAATACTTATCGATTATATCATTTTTGTGCATTGTTCTTTGTTTCTTTTACCTAATTTGATATATATGATTTTCTTTTACTGCTGAGGATACATACGGAAACTGAATGGCCATCTAGATAGTTTCTAACCATAAGTTGCAAGAATTCGCATGATTCAGAATGACACACTGAGTTTCTTGTTTTGTGCCCTATGACTGGAAAAATGCATTTTTGTATGAATTATGGATTACGAAGTGGGTTTCTTCCAATCTTAATATATTTAATTCACAAAAATATAGTTGTTTAGAATAAAGCACAAGTCACCACACATGCTACAAACGAAAATTAAACTTCATTTCTTGCAAATAAACGATCTGTTTTACCGGCTATTAACTCCAGTTTTTACTTTTTTATGGATACATTTATCAGTGATTAAAGTAAATTACCCTGTTATATAAATTCCTATGAACATTCCTGCTTCAAATGTTCACAAGTTCACAAGGTATTAACCTATATTGTGTTTCGTGTAAAATATATTACTATAGCAATGCATTTGATGTCTAAAATATGTTTCCTATTCCTTTCAATGAGGTTTAAACATTTTTTATATCTAAAATAATCCACGTTCCTTTAATTGTTCTCACACATATATAAGAGAATCTGTTGCCTTCCTCAATTCTTTTGGACGATCATAAATAAAATCACTATAACACCTGGTGATCACATTATTTCATAATCATTCGACATCTGCGGCACAAGAGGTAAGAAAATCTTTAAATGGGCTGTACGTGCTTAAACGTATGGCGATACTATAATTTGCAGTGAACGTAATCTAATTGGAAAACAGCGAATCATTTCCTTGATAGGAAATACTCTTTCATATATATATATATATATATATATATATATATATATATATATATATATATATATATATATATATATATATATATATAACAATGTGTGTCATTCGCGTGAATTATCTTCTTCGGACACAAGCAGCATATTGAAATCGTATCATATCATTTTGCAAGAGGAATGTTTTAAATAATTGACAGTCTAACTACAAACCGTCATTTACTTCCGAAGGTTGATGTTTGTGCTCAAATATTATATACATAACGTTACGCATCTTTCAAGGAATGTCTTTAAAGAAATGTTTCCGACATTGTTTCTGCTGTCAAAAAAGACTGTACTTTATGTTTGTTGCTTTGACTTCCTTAGTTTTGGTTTCATTTTACATGATGGTGAATAACGAGAAGACTTTGAGATCCACCAATGTTCCCCCTTGGATAAAAAGACTTTCACTTATCGAGAACATAGAAAATAAAAACTACAGTTCAAGTCTTGACCAGCTGGACACATGGATATCCCCTGATGGATTATTTTCACCCAAATGTAACCTGTCGGAGGTCACCGAAGCGCTCAGAAATGCAAAAATCCATGGAGTGGAATTACTGAAACTGCAAACTTCTTACAAGTGGCAGATAATCCTGGAAGGCGGGCACAGGGCTGTTTACAAGCCGATGCTTCTGTAAGTACATACGTCGTTTGGGAGCTTTCTTTGATCCCACACCGCAGTCGAATACAATCGTAGGAAGTCAGACATTTAATAATTGAAGAATAAAAAATCCGCACATTCACTAAGATTTATACTTATAACTGTGTGATCCCACAGATTGACCTTATTTGCAGTACGGAAGTAAAGTTTAGTAGATTAGATAATTTTCAGTTCCTTTAAAAATGTTCACCTTGAAATCTTACAAAATTTAACAAAATCTTTATATTTCTGTATTCATAAATTGGTATGAAGGCAAGTGATATTTACATTAAACTCAGCTTTACTGGATTTTCTCTATTCTTATTAATAAATGGAAAAAGAAAACTCCAAACTATCCCAAATCTATTCAAAATAGTGTTGTCTATTTTACATTACGATTTTATTTACAGACAGTTTATTATATATTAAAACAATTGTATTCATTTGGAATAATGAACATCCCTGAGTGTGTCCGCTACAAAATATATTTCTCTGCCGTAGTGGCTATTTACAATTACCTCTGTATATTGATAAGTTGATTGTTTCCTTTTCATGGTTTCTTTTTTCCACATTAATTAAATCAATATTATACACACTTATGATTTAAGCATGAAATATTATTTTAATAATAAAAGTATAGCTCTAGCAACACTTGGATAAATAAACCTTTCAAACGAATGCAATGTCATTCAACTTTAGACGCTTGGAAATTATTGTGGAATAGAAACTAAGCCGACTGACGAACGAACAAGAGGTAATTCAATTATTTTAATATATTTATAGTTACTCTGACATTATTCTGCTATAGCAACTGTACAACCGACCAACAAACTCTCTCTCTCTCTCTCTCTCTCTCTCTCTCTCTCTCTCTCTCTCTCTCTCTCTCTCTCTCTCTCTCTCTCTCGCCGGTTTTACTTTCAAGCTGTCTGTGTCTGTATGTCTGTCTCTCTGTCTGTCTGTCTCTCTCTTCCTTTGGTCGGTTAACTTAACTTTTATGACCATTCATTAGTTTGGAGATTTTGTCGGAAAATCATCTTTATGTTGGCCATTTCATAGATTTTACCCCTTATCCTGCTAAGATAGAGAGAGAGAGAGAGAGAGAGAGAGAGAGAGAGAGAGAGAGAGAGAGAGAGAGAGAGAGAGAGAGAGAGAGAGAGAGAGAGATTTGAATATTTTCATATTTAAATAATAATAATGGATTTTTAAAAATATTATGGTATGCTTATGAGAAACAGAAAAAACACAAAATATAACATTAAATATATTACAGTATGTGCTCTTCGTAACCGAGGAATTTACTGTTTTGCAACACTGATTCATTGATAAACACTGTTGACAAATCCCAAGAATATTGTATACGCATGGTTATGACGCAACACATTATTTTAGGTTACTTGGTGTAATTTCTATTGCATGTTTTTAATCCAACCCGAATTACTGTTTTTTTTACTCATTCCATATTTCTGCGCAGTTTCTCTGTTATTCCTGAGAGGGGTGGGAGAACAGAAACCAATAGTCTATATCATAACATGATCAGTACTTCCCTCGATTCTCACCTAAATATATGTTAGTAATGCATTGCTAACATGTACCACCTACAAGGGGCACGATAAATTAATGCCCAAAGAAGGTTCTCGTGGATTTTTTCAGCAAGTTATAGTGCTCTGTTATTGACTTATTGTACTTTCTGCTATTTTCATTTTGATCTTTTATTCATCATTGAGCTTAAAGGTCTAGTTTGCTTTGATGTTTATGTTGGTGACTACGCAGCTGCCTGCACCTGTTTGCAATTAAATAATAAGCTTTGGAGTCATTAAACAACTCTAATTCCACCTCTCTAATCTTGGTGCTCAGCATTAATAGGTTAGTGTTAGGACTGGTCGGTTTGGTGTCAGGCTAATGTGACTGGGTGGGACATCATGCCACATGTCCCAGTGCTAGACATCACTATATCCGTCACACAGCAGTCATCGTAGCGATATGTTTTGAAAACTTGTTAAAGCTACGTAAAAAAAGTCACACATCACCCATGTCCCGCTCAGTCAGACCTTACCTATCAGTGGAGATCTGCAGTACCTGTTTAGTGTGATTGAGAGATTTCGTGCTGACACCTATTGTAGTTACTTATTCAAACATTGGTGTGTGTCTAATTCATGTGTCTTTTCCTATTCCTATTTATACCGCAAATGTTTATTTTGAAATAGCTTATAACCAGAAGATTATACGCATAAAATAAGATAATCTTTTCTGATTAAGATTAAATTTGCGCTCACTGAATTCACACTAACGCCACCTAGTTCACTTTACACACATTGGTTCAATGCATGTATTAAGTGTCAGGAAGGATCAGTGTGTAATGGAGTTTATATCAAGGTGGACCCAACATTAAGCCAGTCTTGCTTTGAAGTCAGGCCTTAATTTTAATATACATACCATTTTCCCATTACGTATAGTATACACACAGAAGACTTGTGAAGCTGAGTGCTATGGTTTATGTAATCCTTTTGGTCATTGGAATTGCATTTGGCCAAACCATTTAAAATGATGACAGCAGACAATTCACAGTATAATGCCTTATACATGAAAATGGTACGACTCTCTAATCTTAAACTAGGTAACATAAGAAAGCAAAAACCAAAAATGTTTTCTAAAACAACAAAAAATGCAGCCCCTTAAGTCAAAAAAAATGAAAATGTAAGAAGACATTACAGTTCTGTGAATCAAATCAAAAATAATCATGAAAGTTCAATCACAAGTCAAAAAGAATAAAACGTTCCGAAATGAAGTCCAGATCCAGAAAATGCTGATGTACCAATCGCCTAGAATGTCCTAATGAAAGAACATTCTTGAGGTAAAGCAATAGCAAAGTCCCAAAGTGAATGAATTAATTTACAATAATTCTTAAAAATATTTTAGTATAATCAGTCATATGAATACATTATAACTCCAGTAATTGATTTATATAAACGATTTTTCTCAAATTTAGTCCAAACACAAAATTAAACACTCCTGTAAACTGAAAACCAAATGTGAATAATAATAATAGAAATCGATATAATTGTTTACTTCATTCGTTAGATACGTCTCCACTAATCTATCATCTCCATGTGACATTTTAAAACTCATACCACATGCTCAGTATTACCAATAGGAAACAGCTCCAACTGTGCACATATTAATTTGTGTATCTGTTCTATAGCTTATTTATAGCACCAATATCACAAAGAGAATTTACATAATAAAACACACAATAAAGATATACACACAAAGCAGTAACTTGATTAGAAAATTGTAATTACAAATAGGTAAAATATATAATCAGCTGCCTCAATATACAAATTAATTTAAATATAAATTAAGTTTATTTCAAACTGTTTATTTATAATTTATTTCAGCATTGTTTAGCGGATATGCATCTAATCAATCGTGCTATTGCTCTGCTTTGAATGTGTTACAACTCTCTTCCATCTTGATTGTATTGATGCCATTTTAATATCAATTTCAGCCCAGCGTGTATATCAAACATTCTAATTGGCCATAAGCGCATAGACAAGAGAGTTACGGCGCGAGCACATGCAAACTAGCTACAGTTACTATTATAGTACTGTGCTATTTTACATTGTTTAATTGGTTTCCCTGTTTAAGTCAGAATTGGAAGATTAGCAAATGACATGTTGATTTCCTCTTGGGACAGTTCCTGAGATGTTTGGATCATTTTGCCTCCGATTGTGACAATTTTGTGCTCACAATCAGTACCAAGAAGACAGAAGTGATGCATCAGCATATACAGTAGACCTTAAAAAACAATTGCCAAACTTGTCAGGAAGCGACAAGTTCATCGACCTCGGCAGTACATGGTCAAGTACACGCATCGATGAATAAACCAGCACCATAATTGATACACCAATCAATGTCTTCAGTAGATTACACACAACGTGTGGTAGTGCTGAGAAATCACTATGCAAATATAATTGAAGTTCAATAGAGCTTATGTATTGCCGCCCCTGCTGTATGCTGGCCAAACGTGGACGGTGTATATATATATATATAATATCAAGAAACTGAAGCATTTCACAAGGGCTGCTTGAACAAATGAATGAGGATAAGAAGGCAGAATAAAAACACAGACACTGTGGTTCTCACACAATAATTCTAATTTGTCCGAGGTATGATGGGCAGGTCACATTACCAGAATGTTAGATAAGCAAAGACGATATTCCATGACGGACTGAAGGAGATTTAGCGTTCCATTGGAGGTCTACAGAAACGGTTGAAACACTCGTAAGATCTGACACATAATCATTCCACTTGCCCTAGTCTCGTCTTTACTGGATGTACAGAATGTGAGCTGAGGATAATTACATATATAGATCTACATATCCTACTGCAATGTGTAACCGATACACTATTGTGACTATGGAATAATCTAATGCAACTGTGCAAATTCATAGAGCATTTGTAATACAGTAATAAAGTGTTTCTAGAAGCAATTCGACTAGCATGACAATTGTGTTTAAAAACGGTAGTGTTGGTTAGTACTGAAAGCAAACTGAAATTTAAAGGCAATCGATAATTGACTCAAGCGTCTGCTACTGAACAAGACTACAAGCTTAATAAGACCATAAAAATTACATTTCAATGAGAGACAAGCAAACTTTGGAACTAAAATTCTTACCAATAATTAATGAATACATTCGTTTGTTTAAATGTGTTACGCTTTCACTGTCTGCCCTGCAATACTTCTATATTACCCCATTATAACATTATCAATCTGCCAATAAAATTTAACCAAAACAAACATGTGCTCCGCTTCGTACGAATACAGTGATTATGTTGGCAAAACAAACATTGTTTGAAGCATGATCTGTGCGATCTACATTTATAAACCATAGCTTCCCCAATTTTAGAATAAAATTTAGGAACTTCTTTTCATCGTTGTTGTAATTCAGTTGTTTCGTTAGCATAGAATAGAGAACAACCATGCAAATAAACACTTTTGATTTATTATAAAACATAAAGATAAGAAAATCTAAATCTGTTTTAGTAGATATACCAAAATATTTCAATCGTAGAGTAGGAACTTTTTATATTGTCACTCGTGGTTTTGCAACTCCCGAGATAACAATCCATCTACTTCAAGAGTAAACTCTATGTGCATATCTTCTAGATAAAATCATTATATATTCTATATTCAAGACGTTGTAAGCAACGAGTGCAATATATTAATTTTGTTTAACTGAACCTACGCACACGGCTTAAAAATATTACCACACTTTGTCCATCTGTATCAAGGATTAGAATAAATTCCAAAACGTGTTCTCACCTGTGTAACCTAAGCCATGTGAATTCTTCATGACAGGCAATCTTATCCACGTCATCACTGTTGTATTGGATTGGACAAGATTTTTCAAAGTCAGGTCTGAAATATAAGCAATATGGGATCAAGAAAATTGCAAGGTATGAGCACGTATGTTGCCAGTATTCTGACCAAATGTTAAGCTCAAAACTGGGTGCAGGTATTCAAGAAATAACTATTAGCAAACAAATAATCAAACATTACGTCGAATAATCGACGGTCTGCGTCTGAAAATCGTCTCCACCGAACAAATTTCCCGTTGATAACATCAATAAAGTATAGTGCGGTTGCAAGACAAGGCATTATTAAAAACCCACCACAGACACTATAAACAATCGTTCAAGAAGCTATCGAATATGCAACACGCACATAACGTGATGCAGTTTAGGATGTCAGTGATACACTTACACCAATAACGCACAGAATGTGATACAGTTTAGGATGTCAGTGATACACTTACGCCAATAACGCAAATAACGTGATGCAGTTTAGGATGTCAGTGATACACTTACACCAATAACGCACAGAATGTGATGCAGTTTAGGATGTCAGTGATACACTTACACCAATAACGCAAAGAATGTGATGCAGTTTAGGATGTCAGTGATACACTTACACCAATAACGCACAGAATGTGATGCAGTTTAGGATGTCATTGATACACTTACGCCAATAACGCACAGAACGTGATGCAGTTTAGGATGTCAGAGATACACTTACACCAATAACGCACAGAATGTGATGCAGTTTAGGATGTCAGAGATACACTTACACCAATAACGCACAGAACGTGAGGCAGTTTAGGATGTCAGTGATACACTTACACCAATAACGAGTTATTCACATTATGATCAAAACGCAAATATTTTGACGAAGAAGGAATCTAGTCAGTCTAAGAAGATCGAGTCCAATTTGCGTTGGAAGGATGTTATGTTAGGGCAAATTATGTAACAAAGGAGAATCTGCCGAATATTGTACTCATGGAATAAAACTTTGTTTCCGGAATCCAAAGAAATGTCTGCCATAACAAGAAGTTTGTTGTAAATTTGTTGCTGACTTTAAGGAACAAAGTCAAAAGTTATAGGGAAGGCGACGCGACGTAATCACATATGGGGGAGAACAAAACGCATTAGTGAGTCGTTTTTAATAGCTGAAAAGATACCTTCGCTCAGGAAATACTTTTCACGAAGTAATAAACAATGCAACTGAATTTTGTCAGCTATTATTCACATGGACAAATTAACAAAGGTAAACAATTTGTTGTAAGTCGTTTGCTTCAGAAATATTAAAATGTTTAGTGTTATAATGTTTATGGAATTTGATGCGCTAAAGTCAAATATGACAATTAGACCAACTGATATATATATATATATATATATATATATATATATATATATATATATATATATATATATATATATAAGTACACAATTTAGTCCTTATTTAGTGTTCACTCTGTGCTTCCTGGCTTGTCTCGTATTCATTAAATGGAGCATCTCTTATCACTGTCCAGCAATAGTTTGCATGCATTGATGGGTTCGATTTGCCCTGATTTCATATCTCCATTGTTTCAATGTCCTGTTGAAATCGCTCGCCGTGCTCCTTGCTCACTACTCCGTAGTTCGGTGGAAAAATCTAAATGAGAGTGCACAAAATGTATCATTACCGATATGTTGCAAACCAAGGCTTTTTTATGCCTTGAGATCTTCCACCAAATCATCTTAGTTAGCTGCCTTGCTGTTTCCGAGACAATTTGTTTCCTCTAACTGAATTCATGCTATGCAATTTTTGCTCTGCCACGCAATTGCCCGGTCAAAATACATTATCTCGAAGATGTTCACGAATGTAAGGAACAGCAAAGATACCTTCATTTATCTTAGCGGAACTTAACCTTGGGAAGTTTCTACGGAGGTATTTGAAAGGTGCTTGTGTTTTGAACCCTGGCCGTGACAAAGTTCTTCATCAGACCCAACTTGATGAACAAACGTGTTAACAAAATTTTCCATGATTCAACATATGGTGGATGCTGTACACCTCTCCTCCTAGACTCCAATGACTGTCAGAGGGGACAATCTTTCTTAATGAAGTGAAAATGTCTCGCATGACTACCCCATTCGCAGAGAAAACAAAAGCACACTGTGTATCCGGTCTGCAGATCTAGCAAGAAAGCAAGAACCTTCAAGTCGCCACGAAGCTGCCACTGATATTGGTCATAGTTTATATACTTCAAAAGTTGTTTCACATTTGTATAAGTTTCCTTCATCTGGATTGAATGACCAACTGAAATTGATGGAAAAACGTTGCCATTGTACAGCAAAACAGATTTATGACTCGTCTTCGATGACCAATAAACAATCTCTATTCTCATAAACGATGTTGAGGGCTGCCATAACACCATTCAAGTTGTTTGAATCTACAAGATCACCTTCCATGAAAAAGAATTGGACAAGATAGTTTTGACGGTTACGGAACATGGAAACCCGAACATCATCCACTAAGAGATTCCACTAATGTAGTCTGGAGACCAACAGATCTGCCTTACTCTTACATAGTTCCTGACAAGTTTATTCAGTTCACCTTGCATTATGATGTGTGGTTCAGAGGAGGAGCAGGATGGGAAAATATGGGTCATGTGACATTGATGATTCAGGACTAGAAGTTTCATCCTTTTCCTCTTTCTTGTCTATCTCAGTAAAGAATGATTCGTGAGCATCAGGAACCTGAAGTTCTTTACCGTGGAGTACTGGATGCATAGCTGATAAAATGTTTGGATAATATACAGTCCAGTTTTTCTTTGTTACACACCTTTCCCAACTGGAGGCAACATGCAGAAGTAAAATTTGCTGATATGATATGTTGGCTCTCTCTATATCATTGGCGCTACAAAAGGCATATATTTCATTTTCCTGTCCAACTACAGGCGAAGATTTTTTGGACAAGTGTCGGGCCCACCTCTTGTCCTGATGTTCAATTCTTCAGCCAAAATACATGCGATAGACTTTCTTACCCACAGTGGTTATACTGCGCTTTGTGATAAAAAAATTACTTCACCACAAATGTTGAAGAATGTATCTTCATTGTTTACACAAGTACGTGGAATGTCCTTTTGCAAAATCAAACACTGTCAAGAAAGAGAGCACGACACTATGATTTCTAGAGCTTATATAGGGCACTTTGTTCAGCAGAGTGAGGTAAGATTAATTATGATTACATCATTCATGATTTCTATGAATAACATGATGCAATTAATAATGCATGACACAATTTCAGCTTTAGAATGCATCATTCATTATATTATCTAAAGCAAGTACTGTCCAAACCCAGTGATAGATTTATTCATAGATCCAGTAATAATGTATTTTAGTAATTTCTTGTTTAAATTGAAATCCATCTTAACAACTAACTTATCCTCCACCATTCCCAAGTCAAGGTTCATATCTACTAACTTAGTATCATATCTTTAAAATCAGAGCCAATCTAGAATTTTAGCATTATTCAATTCTCCTTTTTTCGGATGCATTTTGCTGCTTATAGACCAGTGTAGCATATGGGCACTTTATGTATGAATTGATCAATGATATTTATTATGGCAATTAAATATAGAATAATTAATACAACTCGATGAACACAGACTAAATTATAAATTATTTTTCTGAAAGCGATGGTTCCACCAGGGCATTTTGTATAAATCTCTCAGACATCACTGCGTCCATAACAACGGAAAGACGCACCATGTGGTCGGAATACGTGGTCGGAATACCTATTGGCGAAAACGACGCTATCAATAATGACATCTACTGATGGATCTTTACATGACAACTATGAAAACCATGTTGGATTTTCTGAAAATCAAAATGGCATCGACCAACAACATCTTGGATACCGTGACGGATATACTTTTTTCAAACCTCCAAAATCATCAACATGACGTCGCGGTAGATTTAACTTGTGTTGCTGTCATCGATAGTTACCGATCTTCATCCGGTCTGCAAGCCTGAAAAGAATACATTTTATATAGCTTTTCTCCAGATGTTTACCCGAGTGACCTTATTTGCATTGTAATAGCGCACTAATTTCGCGAGTAATATTTTTTTCTGAGAGATGAAAATGGACATCTGCTTGATTTGATGGGATGAGTATTTACGAAGGAACTATATCCTTCATATACTCAATTGAATTAATCATCTTAATTAAAATACAAACAACATAACTATAGCATATTCCAGAGTGGTACGTCGTACACTCGTGGACTATCTGTATGCCGTTCATATTAGGCAGATGGACATGGTGATGACGTCGCTTTTAGTTTTAGAACGGCAGTTCAGGTGCAAAAGTTGTTATGGATGTTGAAACCCTTTTCAAAACAGCTTTGGATGAAAGCCGTTGACTTTGTTAAGGACAAAGTTAGGGGTACAGTACAGGTGTACAGTCCTTGGCGCGACTGGTAAACTAGCCGAAGAACATTTTTATTGATATAAAAATGATTGGCTAAATGTTCACGACGTAGGCCAACAAGTGAAGCGCAAGCGGCCCAGCCACCCGTGCCTTCACTTTGATAACAAGTTCTGCTTGTCACACATGTCCGAGTTTCACTTCCGCGAGTTCAGTTTGTAGCTACCGCAGACATTCCTGCAATGATAAATAAAAAAATGACATTGCGCGATAACATTTACAATCATTGACAATATCAACGTTGCCCGCACCAGTCTTTCTTCTTACACAAAATCTACAATTGACAGTGTAATAGTTAATTTGGTAATAGTACACTTCCTTCAGCGGGCTCCCCTGCAGTAGACATTGACTACAAATCTCAATAGCGAATCGGAGAAAATATCGTATCGTAGATAAGCTTGGAAAATATACAGATAAAACATTTGATAAATTATGTATCGGACGCGACATTTGACATGGATATCCAAGTGCTAAAGGACGAATCCGTCCAAGATCATATTTTAGCGACACTCAAATTCCAGTGACGGTGATGAATAGAGTTACATATTCAAGATACTAGTATTTTAAGCTAAGTAAGCCTTTTATAAAAGTCTAAGGCAAACTGAGACAAAATGATGGTCATCCGTATATCGCTGCGTTACTAGTATTAATATTAGTAGTAGTGGTAGAAGATATGGAAGCAGACGTAAGTAGGAGTAGATATGACAGTATTAGAAGAAATAGTAATAGTTGAAGTAGTAGTGGTGGTAGTAGTACTTTCAGTAGTAATTCAATATCCTTTTCACCATCTATCTTGTAATTTAAATACATTTATATTGTTTTTATTCTCGCAGTGTAAATTACGAGGTGTATTTGAAAATTCTGACAACGTTTCATAAAACAATCTGCAAGTGCACGTTCATCATGCCAGACATAAGCGTGTGTCGTGATATCAGTCATAAGCGTGTGACCTGATGTCAGACATAAGCGTTCGACGTGATGTCAGACATAAGCGTGTGACCTGATGTCAGACATAAGCGTGTGACGAGGCATATGTAAATAACAGTGACGTACATATTTCAATGGAGAACAATTCTGCTAATTGTCAAAGCGTATATTATAAAACCATAGCGTCTTTAGGGTACTCCCTGCTGACTTTGACAAAGTTTACAAATATAATTCTGTCCTATCCGACAATTTGAGATGGTACCATTATTTTAAAGATGACCATAAATCCAAGAATATGACCCGAGTTCTGAACACTAATGTCTGTTATTGGTGAGAGAAAGTGGCTTTTGTGAATGGAGCAATTTAAGAATATCAAACATAGACACGTGAATGAGATTGCCACAAGTGACGAACTCTACTTGAAAAAAAAAACAATTTTGAGAGGTGAAACGTATAGAAGCAACAAATTGTTCGACCTAATCAGACTGCCAAGCGACTATTATATTGATTCATTTTCGATGTAAAATGAACTTTTCCGTACCGGTATCTGCGCTGACCATTCTGGTGTAATTTTACATTTGTATGCCTCTCAAGTATTGCGAAATGTTTTAATTAATTTAATAATATGTTGCTACGTTGCTTTATAAATTATTCCATAAGGACTACATTGGATAAAAAAAATGCTAAATGGAAAAATTAAAAATGCTTACATAAGCATACACAATAAAAGAAGGCAAACATAAAATACAGACATATCAATTAAGTATTAAAAATAAAAATGGAGAGAATACAATTTCATTGTTGAAATCGGATTTCAAAATTGTATTTATATTAAATTACTAAAGGACTTGAATGTTTAAGATTCGTGTTTCAACAACTAAATATTTGCACTTTTCTATCAATATTAATTTTCAGTAGCAGTAATGCCAGAAAAGCATTTAATACGCGTTATGATACTAACAGCGCAAAATATATGTTATTTTTTGACAACCTGTAAAAAGAAATATGTTGAATATACGGTTAGCAAGTACACAAACATGTGAATTAAATAAATTTGCATAAATAACTTTGGCAATCTATGATTTTACATACACATTAATGACGGATTCTTTAATGTAGAAGATTTATAATTTCAGACAAATTTTATTGTTAATTTTGAAATGGAACGTCCCTTAAAACAGACATCACCGTCTTGCTATCCAGTAGGTATAAATTCTAAGATTATATATGAACAAGATTTAAAAAGTGTATTGTGTTTGGTCACTTCGAGCGTATCTGGTCTCTTCTATTCTATTTGGTCACTTCAAGTGTTATTAGTATGGGTCAGAAACACATTCTCAACAACTGGTTTGGTTTGTTTGGTTGAACCCAACATAATTGTGTTTGCTGAACATTTCTAGTGAGTATTTCTCCTTCTCAACGGTGGCCTATAAAACGTAGTAGATTTGGTTTTGGTTTTTGGTGGGTTGTCTTGGTTGTTTGTTTTTTTCTTTATTGTTTTGATAAAAGTATATTGTCATATTCACGTGATAAAATATAAAAAAGTGTATCCAGAATATGTGTATGATTTGAGCCAAAACCGCCGCATTTTAGGTTGTGTATCAGAAACACGCTCAAACACCTGGTTTGTTTGATCCCGAGTTAAACAATTTTGTCTACACAGATTATGGTCATCTCTATGTCTAAGAAACACTTTGCATCCAGCAATCTGATCCATTCGTTTTCCTTACTGCTCCATGTATGGAAAAAATGTATCACTGAGAGCAATGAAAACGAAATTCTATCATGTCAAATATTAACTGACAAATGCAAAGATATTAAGCGATTTAAAAATGCACCGTCACTTCAATGGCACTTACCTTGATCACATTTTTATGAAACGAATAAATAACAATAATCTGAATATTTCTCATCTAAAATTAGATAATATAAAAGTGTACAGTCTTAAAATCTGTACAATAATACTACATAATATCATAATTCAATATTAATTCTGCAAAGGAATTATATTTAGAAACATATTTAACTTTTATATATTGTCAGGGAAAATTTAAATTCATAATATTTAAACTGTTTTACATATTTAATGGGAATTAGAACTATCTCTGTTTATAAAAGATGTTCTATAAATAAATAAGCGGCGAAAGGGTGGTCGAGTGGTCTAAAAAGTAATGCGTTACAGATCTCTGACGTGTCAGCTCCGTCCATGTCAGTTTGGTTTTCAGCTTGGTCAACTTGGATATGTAAAACTGTTTGCCATTAGCTTCCTATGGATCGTCGGTTCTTCCTGGAGTTTTAATGGAGTCTTCATCATCCAGAGATATCAGCAATAAAGTATAAACTATCATATGATGAAAAATAGCATTAAACACATATTACTATAAACAATTAATGTAAAGAAACTGTATCTAGACACACAGAATCCGTCGACTGATGAAGTTGTACTGCTGTATGAATGAAACAGTTCACTAGAGGCAGTGCTGTGCATACTCAGCAATTGACTCTCAGCGACGAATCCTAAAGAAAATCTGGTTGTTTAACACCCTGAGAGACGAGCTATTGTATTTCTGTAGGCAGCTCATTCCAGTATATGGTGACTATGTGACTAGTGAACTATTCAGTTATTACATTATACTATATTGTACATCAGTGAGAAAAAACAGTTCAACAAATAAAGTACTGTTCTACTTACGAAAGAAAAACAGTGCAAAACACCCGGATGCAAAAAGCCAACCTAATAAGGTTGCGCTCTAAACATTTGTATTTTGATAGGGCTAGATGAGAATCGACTAGGATTTCGGTAACGCTATAATGTCGCTAAATTTCTTACTGTATTATTCACCTTACTCGTGGTTCTATTTCCTTGAACAGCTTAATTGACGTTTAGTTTATTTCACGTTTAACTTTTGTTGAGGCCTCTGTTGTTCTAAACAGATTTGCTTTGCTGTATCGAAATATAAATATTAAATACTCTATGCGTGTCGTTCTTTGTGTTTGGTTCTTTGTATCGCTGTGCGTACTATTTGGTTTTAAATATTTGTTAATACTAAGTTCATAAAAATTCAATATTTTGGCAAAGTATTTAAAACCTAACTCAACCATTATGTTATAAATTTGTAGCTAAAATAACGCTTATTAGGTTCATCAAGTCTCGTACGTAATTTAAAAAAATTCAATACCTTGTTATGTGATCTGTGAAGAAGCCACCTCTTGCAGATTGTCTCAAAATAATTGTTTCCAAAATTTGCACTTGGAGGAATCGGCGATATATAACTTAACTAGAGAAGCAAACTGATGGAAGACAAGAATGAATAGTAAAACATTATTGAATCCGACCTGTAATTTTACATTGCTAAAAACAAAGACAACACTATACTTATTAAAGTGTTGATCCAGCAAACGAGAAAAACTTATTTGTTACAGTGTATAATAAAAGATAACATAAAGCTTGCCTTTCGTATTTTTTATATCACAGTTATACACTATTTTAAGAAAAGATCGCCCTTTTTTACGACTTTTCCTCTAGAAATAATGTGTACACAGAGGTGCAGTTTGTATCAAATTGGCAACAAAGAGATATGCAAATCTCGGCTCAATAAAAGCAACGAAGAAAAGAATAAAGCCGACAAGCTTTGTAAATTTTTTATTAAAAAAAATAATAGGTTTTCCTACATAACAGTAAACATAAAAAAGTACTTACAGTTTGTGAATATAATCCAAAATTAAGACCAGACTTGAAACACACAAGTCCTATCATTAACTGTCCTAAATAAATCAAAGTTCCAAGTCCCGGATACGTTCAAAGAAGGCGGATGATGACCTTAGACGAATGAAATGTTGATGTCAATGTCAAAAGTTCAATGTTGGAAAAGAATATTCAGGCTTTAGCACTCTGAATAATTTCCACTGAATGTCTGTTTTCAAAGCTTTGATGATGACGCACTTTTTCCAGAGTATATGAATTATTCTTAAGTAACGAATAACATCAAATGGGCAGCAAGCAAACAATATTTCTGATCTCTTGACTGTACTTTTATGAATAAACAATAAACTAGTGATATTGAGTATAAAACCCCACAAAAATGTCATTTCGAAACTTATGGTAGGTTGCATGATCACTATGTACAATGCACGTGACACTCGCGTCAGGATGGTCTTCTGTAAGATCCTGTAATAAAAAGGTTTATGACACAATGTGATAACGCAAGTAATATGTGTATGACCTTGATACTGACCAATCATTTAAACTTCATGCTTACCAAGTGTCTAGACGAGGTCAGCTAAAAATTGCTAATGATTTACTTTTCTGCTCTGTACAAACCGAATGTCCTTTATAAAATATCGTATCCCGTGAAAATATTCATTACAGATGAAATGTAATAAAACAAAATTAAAATTAAAAAGCATTTTATAACTAAAACACAAGCAATTTAATTACATATTCGTAACACTTTCCCATATAGAAAGAAAGAAAGATTTATTATATAAATCAGTTTACCATTTGTAAAATATACATGATGGAAAAACAAAACTACATCAGAAAACACATGAATTATACAACGTGTACGTGAGAAATAGTTTTATACACGGACAAGTGCATCTCCAATAAAATTATATTTTCCTTTGATGTGACTAATGGTAAGATTATATTCATGAAAACAAACTACAATTTAACTATCTATGGTTTTTATTATTCATCTTGTCGATGAAAGTGACCGAGGTGTCATCACTCTATACAACAACTGTAGAAGGAGCTGTGCTAATGTAAACTTCAAAATGCTGTAATCCAAAATTAACGACAAACATTTCTTCTCGATTGTTGAGTATTTTCTTTGGCACTTGTTTAATTTCTTTGAAAAATAGCACACTGAATGATCAAAACCATTTCTATACTCTTGAATCAAAACAGCCACCAAATCCAACATCACTCGCATCCACATATAGTTTAAATGGCTGACTGAAATTTGGAGCTATAAGAACTGGTGCAATTTTGGGTATATCTGTTAAAGTATCTAAAGCTTCTTGACATTTACAGACCAAAGAAACTCATTTATCTTGCCTAACAAGCATGTCAGTGGTTCAGAAATATTGGTAAACTTGGAACAAAACTTTCAATCGTATCCAGCCACACCGAAATATCGCATGAGCTGCTTTTTATTGAAAGGCACAGGAAATCCGAGATACCGATTCCCTTAGTATCAATAGGTATAACTTGACCATGTCCCACAATATGTCCGAGAAAGGTTACACAATCACCGCATAACTCACATTGAAATAAACTTCTTGTCAAATTGGCATGAATGAGTCTGTCGAAGAATTTCCGAATTGTTGTAAAATGTTCTTTCTAGGTGTCGTTATAGATGATGATATCATCAATATAATCATGACAATTATCTATACTGCAAATTATCACATTCATCACTCGTCGAAAAGAACTTGAGGAACCCTTCATCCCAAACGGCATTACTTAATATCGGTAGAGTCCATCTAAAGTCACAAATGCCGAAAATTCCTTTGCCCTTTCCGTTAGTGGAATTTGACAAAACCCTTTCAGAAGGAAAGTTTTATCTGGTTTCGGAACAAGCATGCATAGTGATTTCCAATCACATTTACTGGAGTCTATAAAAACGTTCTCCATCAATACTGAATATCCGTTTAAAAAACTTCCTATTTGAGAGGGTTCATCCTGTATGGGTGTCGTTTTACAGATTTTAAATCAACAATTTCAATGTCATGAAACATTTTGTTTGTTCTTGTATGAATGTCTGGAAACAAGCTCTCACATGCTAATACACACTGTTTATGTTCATTCCTTTCTTCTTGTTGAAATGCGAAAGTTCTTCCTCCTGATCCGTCATAATTTCATAATTCCGATGATGTGTTGCTCCAAGATCAACGGTGTCCGATTGAATTTCGTCACTTACATACTCTCTTTGTGCGACATGAACATATACATTAATTGGATAATTCACCTGGTTATCACTTTGAATATGCTCATGTTAATGTGACAAATTTGCTTTAGTTTTCGACTGCTATGTGTATTTATGATATAATTTAAATCATTTACTTTCTTTTCCACCGTGTATGGACCATAATACTTTTCCTGAAGAGGATTTTGTAGAATGGACAAGAGAGCTAGAACACCATCTCACGGTTGAAAACTCCAATTCCTTGAGTGTTTATAACATCTCAATTTAATTGTGAACTGACTAGAGCGCATATATGCTCTTGCGACCTCTCAAGTCTTTGCCATATTGTACTTAAGAAACATAATAAAGAAGATTGAGCTCAGTACCTTGATTAGAAAGAAGTTTTTCTTTCAACAATTTGAAAGGTCCATGCACAGTATGTCCGCAAACTAGTTCAAAGGGACTGAATTCTAAAGATTCTTGAACGGTCTTCATCTCACTCTTTATTTGTGTCAAAGCAATATGACCGAATTATATTTGTCAAATGCATGATTATGTTGCCGATGAACCTTAGGTATCTTCTAATTGGGTTTTCCTACCATTTGACAAGTATAATAAGATCTACAAAATTTACAAACATCACTGTTGGCTTTTGGACAATAAAAGTAATTTAAGATCTTGCGATAAGTTTATTTATCCAAAACAAAACAGCCTTAGGAGTTTCATGGGCCAAACTAAGCATTTCCTGTCTGTATGATTTTGCTACTACCATCTGATTGCTAACTGACTGATGGTCACAAGCAGGTACCTCTGGAGGTCTACATTTTCTCATTAGATATTCAGTTTTAATGAAGCATCAGAGATTTGCTTCAGTATTTTCATGTTCACTAAGGGCCCTTGAAATAAACAGGAGATCTCAGGATCTTTATTTTATTCGATGACAAGTGATTTATTGTCCTGATTAGATAAAAGAGAATGAGTATTTAAAGAACCACTGTGATCAATACCTTTGATTGATCCAAATTAGGAGTGATAGTGACATCAAAAGCCTGGCCAATACATCTGCAAGCAAGGGGCGTAAACTCAAGAGCTTTCTTTGCATTAGTTCTGATAACTGCACCAGTTGTGTGTAACGCAATGTATTCTGTACTCAATATTTTCTGTACTCAATGTATTCTGTTCTCAATGTTTTCTGTACTCAATGTTTTCTGTACTCAATGTTTTCTGTACTCAATGTATTCTGTACTCAATGTTTTCTGTATTCAATGTATTATGTACTCAATGTTTTCTGTACTCAATTTATTCTGTACTCTTTGTGTTCTGCTTCAATAGGATGAACTTTCTGATCCAAATAAGGCCTGCCAATTACAAGAGGATTAAACAGAAACATGTCTCCAGCTAGGTTGTTGCCTAATAGCAAATGAATTTCCTCAACTGATAAATCAGATATTATACTAACTGTTACAGGTCCTGAAACTAAATCTGATGAAATATTTACAGAATGGAGAGAAACATTAACAAAGCTGCACTCTAATCCCTGAATGAGAACACTCTCATTAGAACAGGACTTTCCAGAGAAAGGCAAAGTATAGAGTATAAAAGACTCAAAGAAGTTCCTGTATACTTTAAAATTCTAATAAGGATAGGATTGGCAAAGTCACCTTTGAGTGATATAGAACCCTTCAATAGGAATGCTCAATAATTTTCCATAATCTAATCAGCCTAGGGTTTATAAGACCCATCAAATATTTTGTTTTCAGTACATAACAATTACCTTGACCACTTAGAAATGAATGCATTTGGGATATGTTTATCTTGATTCTGATGCCTATATTTTAATTTGAAGCAATAACAAATGACATGTCTTTTTTTCCTGTAATAGGCACAGTAAAAATAGACAGTGATTTTGAATCGAGTTTGTCAGAAGCTTGCTATTTAGATTATGTGCCAGACTGAGTCGTATTAGGCTGAAATACGTTTCAACTAATAGACTGCTGAGCAAATGATTTGTCTATAGCAGGAAAATTATGGGTTAAGGAATACTCGTCAGCAAGAAGAGAGGGATTTTCCTAGATTTCATTCTTATGTTCTTCAAGATGAGTTTTAATATCATAATAGATTCAGTTTGTGAACTCTTCAAGTAATAAAAGTTGTCTGAGACTTACATAATCAGTTTCAACGTTCTTGGCTAAGTACCTTCTCTGAAACGAACTGCTCTTTCTCTTTCAAATTCGACATGAGTTTGTCCATGTTCTTTTTAATAGTTTTTAAAGTTCTGCCAATAAGCCACAGGGACTAATACATAACCCCGTAAGATGCACTCCTTAATCAAATCAGTCAGACATTAGTTGTACTGACAGGGATTCATAGATATCTCGGACATTGCCAAAAGAAATAGACATGAAATAATTGAATCCACTTCTCTCTTGGCCATTCAAAAATTCTGAGCAACATTTTGAAACTAAATAAAATGTTTGTCTACTTCCTTTTCTCCAAATGGGGGAAATAACCTGATATTTATTGTAATGTAAAAACTCAAATTTGTATGTGAAATGGAAAAGTGTTTTTCACTTGCCAGCGCAGACTCATTTATTTTAATTTGAAATATCCTTTCATCCTTTTTTCAAATTGCAAATGTTTATATTTCTCCCTCTTTATTCAAACTCCAACTGGAATTGTTTCTCTCTCCTCTTTCTCAAATCACAATTGTTTATCTTTCTCCCTCCTTTGTCTCTGTCTCTCTCAGTTCCGGTCTCTCTCTACTCTTTTGTAAAATTCAACTGCTATTGCTTCTTTCTAATTGCAGCTGTATTTATTCTTTCTCTTTTTGAAGCTCGACCTTCCTTAAGTCCGATACCATCTTGTATTTCGTTTTTAATTCCATTAATTTAGTTTCCTAGTCTTATACCGATTTACTGACCGAAGCCAAAACACTTATCAAGAACATACTTCTCTACCAAATATTGAATCAAAATGTTCTTTATGTTTTGTTTCATCAAGGAAGATTTTGCTTTAGAAAGATCGTACTGTCTGGCAAGTTCAAGCATTTCGTCCTTTTTCAGACTATGCAACTGCTCTACAGTAGGACTAGAACGAAAAAAGTCAACCTGTGATGATATTATGAACGAAAGCCTGTTGTTTTCACTGCAGATGTCAAAACAAATGCAAAATAGTTATTGGGATTTAAAACCTAGGGGAATTTATTTTTCTGAAATATTTATCCAAAATTAAAATATCCAAGGACGATCACTTCCATTTTCATTGTTACAAATCTCGGCTGGTTCAGGGTAACAAAGACAAAAGTGAAGCAAACGAGATTTATAAATTTTAACAAAAATAATTTTTCCCAACAAAACACAGTATAAATATGAAAAAGGACTTACAGTTTGTGAATATAGTCCAAAGATTGATCCCATAATTCAAACACAGTTCCTATTATTAAATGTCCTAAATAAATCCAAGTTCGAATTCCAGCTAATTTGAAAAATGGCGGACGATGATATCAGACGAATGAAGTATTGACGTGAAAAGTTCCACGTTGAATTTTATGAATCACACAAAAAATTTTCGGCTTAAGCACTCCAAATAATTTCCACTAAATGCCTGTTTCCAAAGATTTGATGACGAAGCATTTTGTCCGAGAATATATATGATTGTTAAGAAACGAATAACTCCGAATTGGCAAAAATGAAATAATACTTCTGTCCTCTTAAACGTCATTTCGTCACTTATGACAGGTTGCGTAATCACTATGCACAAGGCACCTGACACTTGCGCCATGATAGTTTTATTTAAGATTCAATAATTAAAAACGTTGATGACACAAGGTAAAATATGTGTATGACCTTGACACTGACAAATCATTTGAACTTCAAGCTTATCAAGTGTCTAGACAAGGTCAGCTAAAAAAAATGTTAACGAAATACTTTTCATTTTTATACAAACAGGTTGTACTTTATAAAATATCGAATCCCGTGAAAATAATCATTACAAATAAAATTTAATTAAACCAAATCAAAATAAAAAGGATCTTATAACTAACACACAAGCTATTTAATTATACATTCGTATGTATGTATGTATGTATGTATGTATGTATGTATGTATGTATGTATGTATGTATGTATGTATGTATGTATGTATGTATGTATGTATGTATGTATGTATGTATGTATGTATGTATGTATGTATGTATGTATGTATGTATGTATGTATGTATGTATGTATGTATGTATGTATGTATGTATGTATGTATGTATGTATGTATGTATGTATGTATGTATGTATGTATGTATGTATGTATGTATGTATGTATGTATGTATGTATGTATGCCGTCAATGGTATCAGATATCATTAAATAGCAGATTCCAAGGTGTGCATAGGAAGTTTATATACACACACACGAGAATTTCAAATTGATAAAAAAAATGTAGGTAAGAAATGAATATAATGATATGGCGCACAATAAACAAAAATAACTTTATCTAATTTGTGACTTATAGGTCCCACCAACGTGTAACTTTAAAAAAAGTAGAAAAAATAAAGTTGATATACAAACATTTTTTTAAATTCACAATACAACTATGTTTGCCAGATTCACGAGGACTGAAATGTGTTATAAAAAGCTCCAACCAAAACAAAATATTCGCTAAAAGAATTAATTTGGCTGCCTATCAAATTTTATTTATAGCACTATTCCACTTTAAAATGACACGATGATGTGCTTAATTTATCGCCAAATATTTTCATGTCAAAATATTTATTTGGAACTTATTAGTCTAAAAGCTGTTATTTATTAGAAAAAAATATGTTATTCATTATTAACTGAATATCAATTCTCTTTCGAATATTACCGATGCTGGTTCACTATGCAATTCAAATCTGTCTGCATTTTGTTTCTTGACAGCCCAAAGGTGAAAAGACCAGAGGCATGCAATGTAGGATGTGAGCACCCCGAGTACGAAGTGGCTGCCTTTACAGTTAATAGGTACGAAGCAAATCAGAGTGGTGGGGTATGCAGGAAGGAAGGAAGGTGAAGGAGTCATTGATCTTTTTTTCAATGAATGAATCAATGCGTTTTAATGACGACAGGAATATCATCACCACTGTAACTATCACATAGGAAGAACATGCTAAGTATATGTCCCCACCATTGCAGGGAGCCCACAATAGGAAGAACATGCTAAGTATATGTCACCACCATTGCAGGGAGCCCACCAGCCCATCCAAACAAATTATTTTACCCTATAGAAAGAAAGTAGGAACAAACAAAATACCATCCGTCCAAAAACATAATTTTGGACCCACAATATCGGTAAGCTTTGTATATGATCCAAATGCTTCTAGCTACGACACTAATAATAATAATAATAATAATAATAATAATAATAATAATAATAATAATAATAATAATAATAATAATAATAAAATAATAATAATAATAATAATAATAATAATAATAATAATAATAATAATAATAATAATAATAATAATAATAATAATAATAATAATAATAATAATAATAATAATAATAATAATAATAATAATATCACTTATCACATAGTCGGTGTTTTTGTTTTCCTACAGTGCGTGCAGATTCATATTTTTGATATTATAATATGTGAGCATATCACTTTATGTGATTCCGATTGGTCCATTAATGTCTTTACTGATTGGCTGCGACAATGGGGAAACGTTTTTAACCCGCCTTCTGGAATGTTTTGGTCTGAATGAACATATTTTTCCGGCCATTTTTTTTAACTCGACTCGCAAATGGAAATTGAGGAAATATCATATCGGCTGTCTCAATATGGATATTGCTACTCCCACAGGTGTTCATTATGTCATGTTTAATAATATCATCATAAGAAAAATGACATAAAACAACAAGACAATAACGACAATAACGAATAAAACTAAGGGAGAGTGGAGTGGATGGGTGCGTATATCAATAACATAGATATAGAATCCACCGTAAATACAAGCGTGGTTTAAATGTTAACTTAACGAAGTAAACAAACTCACCTCTGTTCGGAGAATAATCTGGACATGAATGGGTCTCCTACTGACAAATCTTTGTCCAACCACAGCATCTTTACGTAGCATATATGAGATGTAAATCCGATACGAAAATATATTTGTTGACGTCTTCTTTACAGTCTATTTTTCAAATCAAACACTACAAATATCAGGTCACAAATGAATTGCATTAAATGTGGGACTAATTGCATCCGGTAATCCTATTCCACATGATAATGGCAATAATAAAACTTTTTAAATGCACATTTTAGGGTACACGTATATTCCACTGTCGGCCTGCTGTACTGTAACTGCGTACCATAAAACAATGTGGCAGCATCACACCGCATTTATAATTCAGTTTTGAAAAATGATTTTGTGGTTACAAAATGTTCTGTTTATTCGGATGTAAGTTTTTTCTTTAATTTATAGTTTGTAAAACAGTACAATCTAATTTTGTTTGGGACTATATTTTATACAGAACAAATGAAAGGTACACCGTCTGTCAGAATGAACGAAATTATTCGTTCTTCTATCTATCTAAATAATTACCACTGAAATAATACTATGTAATAAAAATAATCTCAAATGGGTAACGATTTAATATTAAATTTATAAAACTCGTTTAATAATGTCTAGCTTTTGCGAGCCAAGGCTCGCAAAGCTGGACATTATTCAACTTGTTTCATAAATTCAATATTAAAAATTTGCCCATTTGAGATTCTGTATATATAATGATAGTCATAATAAACGAATATCGTCGAAAAACACCCCAATTAGTCTAAACAAATGCAGTATTTAAAATTATGCTTCGGTGATGTCAATCATATTTTTTTGCCTGTATCTACATTGGATTTCAAATGCATATTTAAAGACGCACAGAGAGAGAGAGAGAGAGAGAGAGAGAGAGAGAGAGAGAGAGAGAGAGAGAGAGAGAGAGAGAGAGAGAGAGAAGAGAGAGAGAGATTCGTATTTCTTCATTCGTCCAGTGACTTCATACTTTCAGCAAGGTATATTAGAATACTCTGCCTAGTATGTAATTTGAAAACAGCGTACTGTTATAACGTGCTGTTTTGTTTAAGTGTAGTTATATGAATATAGAATACCGTTATAACGTGCTGTTTTGTTTCAGTGTAGTTATATGAATACAGCGTACTGTTATAACGTGCTGTTTTGTTTAAGTGTAGTTATATGAATATAGAATACCGTTATAACGTGCTGTTTTGTTTAAGTGTAGTTATATGAAAACAGCGTACTGTTATAACGTGTTGTTTTGTTTAAGTGTAGTTATATGAATATAGAATACCGTTATAACGTGCTGTTTTGTTTAAGTGTAGTTATATGAAAACAGCGTACTGTTATAACGTGCTGTTTTGTTTAAGTGTAGTTATATGAATATAGAATAGCGTTATAACGTGCTGTTTTGTTTAAGTGTAGTTATATGAAAACAGCGTACCGTTATAACGTGCTGTTTTGTTTAAGTGTAGTTATATGAATATAGAATACCGTTATAACGTGCTGTTTTGTTTAAGTGTAGGTATATGAAAACAGCGTACTGTTATTAGGTGCTGTTTTGTTTAAGTGTAGTTAAATGAAAACAGCGTACCGTTATAACGTGCTGTTTTGTTTAAGTGCAGTTATATGAATATAGAATACCGTTATAACGTGCTGTTTTGTTTAAGTGTAGTTATATGAAAACAGCGTACTGTTATAACGTGCTGTTTTGTTTAAGTGTAGTTATATGAAAACAGCGTACCGTTATAACGTGCTGTTTTGTTTAAGTGTAGTTATATGAATATAGAATACCGTTATAACGTGCTGTTTTGTTTAAGTGTAGTTATATGAAAACAGCGTACTGTTATAACGTGCTGTTTTGTTTAAGTGTAGTTATATGAATATAGAATACCGTTATAACGTGCTGTTTTGTTTAAGTGTAGTTATATGAAAACAACGTACCGTTATAACGTGCTGTTTTGTTTAAGTGTAGTTATATGAATATAGAATACCGTTATAACGTGCTGCTTTGTTTAAGTGTAGTTATATGAAAACAGCGTACTGTTATAACGTGCTGTTTTGTTTAAGTGTAGTTATAAGAAAACAGCGTACCGTTATAACGTGCTGTTTTGTTTAAGTGTAGTTATATGAATATAGAATAACGTTATAACGTGCTGTCTTGTTTAAGTGTAGTTATATGAATATAGAATACCGTTATAACGTGCTGTTTTGTTTAAGTGTAGTTATATGAAAACAGCGTACTGTTATAACGTGCTGTTTTGTTTAAGTGTAGTTATATGAATATAGAATACCGTTATAACGTGCTGTTTTGTTTAAGTGTAGTTATATGAAAACATTGTACCGTTATAACGTGCTGTTTTGTTTAAGTGTAGTTATATGAATATAGAATACCGTTAAAACGTGCTGTTTTGTTTAAGTGTAGTTATATGAAAACAGCGTACCGTTATAACGTGCTGTTTTGTTTAAGTGTAGTTATATGAAAACAGCGTACTGTTATAAGGTGCTGTTTTGTTTAAGTGTAGTTATATGAATATAGAATACCGTTATAACGTGCTGTTTTGTTTAAGTGTAGTTATATGTAAACAGCGTACTGTTATAACGTGCTGTTTTGTTTAAGTGTAGTTATATGAATATAGAATACCGTTATAACGTGCTGTGTTGTTTAAGTGTAGTTATAAGAAAACAGCGTACTGTTATAACGTGCTGTTTTGTTTAAGTGTAGTTAAATGAATATAGAATACCTTTATAACGTGCTGTTTTGTTTAAGTCTAGTTATATGAAAACAGCGTACCGTTATAACGTGCTGTTTTGTTTAAGTGTAGTTATATGAAGACAGCGTACTGTTATAACGTGCTGTTTTGTTTAAATGTAGTTATATGAAAACAGCGTACTTTTATAACGTGCTGTTTTGTTTAAGTGTAGTTATATGAATATAGAATACCGTTATAACGTGCTGTTTTGTTTAAGTGTAGTTATATGAAAACAGCGTACTGTTATAACGTGCTGTTTTGTTTAAGTGTAGTTATATGAATATAGAATACCGATATAACGTGCTGTTTTGTTTAAGTGTAGTTATATGAAAACAGCGTACTGTTATAACGTGCTGTTTTGTTTAAGTGTAGTTATATGAATATATAATACCGTTATAACGTGCTGTTTTGTTTAAGTGTAGTTATATGAAAACATTGTACCGTTATAACGTGCTGTTTTGTTTAAGTGTAGTTATATGAAAACAGCGTACTGTTATAACGTGCTGTTTTGTTTAAGTGTAGTTATATGAAAACAGCGTACTGTTATAACGTGCTGTTTTGTTTAAGTGTAGTTATATGAATGTAGAATACCGTTATAACGTGCTGTTTTGTTTAAGTGTAGTTATATGAAAACAGCGTACTGTTATAACGTGCTGTTTTGTTTAAGTGTAGTTATATGAATTTAGAATACCGTTATAACGTGCTGTTTTGTTTAAGTGTAGTTATATGAAAACAGCGTACTGTTATAACGTGCTGTTTTGTTTAAGTGTAGTTATATGAATATAGAATACCGTTAAAGCGTGCTGCTTTGTTTAAGTGTAGTTATATGAAAAACAGCGTACCCTTATAACGTCCTGTTTTGTTTAAGTGTAGTTATATGAAAACAGCGTACTGTTATAACGTGCTGTTTTGTTTAAGTGTAGTTATATGAATATAGAATAGCGTTATAACGTGCTGTTTTGTTTAAGTGTAGTTATATGAAAACAGCGTACCGTTACAACGTGCTGTTTTCTTTAAATGTATTTATATGAAAACAGGGTACCGTTATAACGTGCTGTTTTGTTTAAGTGTAGTTATATGAATATAGAATACCGTTATAACGTGCTGTTTTGTTTAAGTGTAGTTATATGAAAACAGCGTACTGTTATAACGTGCTGTTTTGTTTAAGTGTAGTCATATGAATATAGAATACCGTTATAACGTGCTGTTTTGTTTAAGTGTAGTTATATGTAAACAGCGTACTGTTATAACGTGCTGTTTTGTTTAAGTGTAGTTATATGAATATAGAATACCGTTATAGCGTGCTGTTTTGTTTAAGTGTAGTTATATGAAAACAGCGTACTGTTATAACGTTCTGTTTTGTTTAAGTGTAGCTATATGAATATAGAATACCGTTATAACTTGCTGTTTTGTTCAAGTGTAGTTATATGAATATAGAATACCGTTATAGCGTGCTGTTTTGTTTAAGTGTAGTTATATGAAAACAGCGTACCGTTATAACGTGCTGTTTTGTTTAAGTGTAGTTATATGAAAACAGCGTACTGTTATAACGTGCTGTTTTGTTTAAGTGTAGTTATATGAATATTGAATACCGTTATAACGTGCTGTTTTGTTTAAGTGTAGTTATATGTAAACAGCGTACCGTTATAACGTACTGTTTTGTCTAAGTGTATTTATATGAAAACAGCGTACTGTTATAACGTGCTGTTTTGTTTAAGTGTAGTTATATGAATATAGCGTACTTTTATAACGTGCTGTTTTGTTTAAGTGTAATTATATGCATATAGAATACCGTTATAACGTGCTGTTTTGTTTAAGTGTAATTATATGCATATAGCGTACCGTTAAAACGTGCTGTTTTGTTTAAGTGTAGTTATATGAATATAGAATACCGTTATAACGTGCTGTTTTGTTTAAGTGTAGTTATATGAATATAGAATACCGTTATAACGTGCTGTTTTGTTTAAGTGTAGTTTTATGAATATAGAATACCGTTATAACTTGCTGTTTTGTTTAATTGCATTAATACGAATATAGCGTACCCTTATAACATGCTGGTTTGTTTAAGTGTATTAAGTAATATGAATATAGCTTACAGTTATAACGTGCTGTTTTGTTTAAGTGTATTAAGTAATACGAATATAGAGTACACTTATAACATGCTGGTTTGTTTGAGTGTATTAAGTAATATGAATATAGCTTACCGTTATAAGTTGCTGTTTTGTTTAAGTGTATTAATAATATGAATATAGCGCATCGATATAACGTGCTGTTTTGTTTTAGTGTATTAGTATGAATACAGAGTATCGTTATAACGTGCTGGTTTGTTTAAGTGTATTAAGTAATATGAATATAGCTCACCGTTATAATGTTCTGTTTTGTTTAAGTGTATTAATATGAATATAGCGTATCGTTTAACCTTCTCCTTTGTTAAATGTATTATTAATATGAATATATACCGTTTCTATGTGCTGTAGTATTTAATTTATTCAGTTATCTGACGAGAGCATATGGTTATAACGTGCTGTTTTGTTAAATGTATTACGTAATCTGACGAGAGCATAAGGTTATAACGTGCTGCTTTATTAACGCAGTCTGCTGCAGTAGTCTTTTACAGTTTTCTTTATAATCATCGTGCATACATTACAACAATAGTCTAAAAATTTCATTAAAACAAAATTTGTATTTATGTTAACTTTTGCATAATGTAAAAAATAAGTAAATAAATAAATGATCATAGTTCAGTTGTGTAAGAAATGATAATATCCTGAATATCCTTCGAACAAATCTTCAACTTGTCGAACTACCAGGACACCCTGCTTTCCCCTGATTATTAACACCAATCATTTACCATCAAACTACCAGGACGTCCTGCTTTCTCATGTGTACTACATGCCAATCTTTTAACATCAAACTACCAGGACATCTTGCTTTCTCCTGTTTAATACATGCCAATCTTTTACCATCAAACTACCAGGACATCCTACTTTCCCCAGTTTACTTCATGCCAATCGTTTACCATCAAACTAGCAGGACACCTACTTTCTCCTCTTTAGTACATGACAATCTTTTACCATCAAACTACCAGGACATCATTCGTTTCTCCTGTTTAATACATGCCGATCTTTTACCATCAAGCTACCAGGACACCCTGCTTTCTCCTGTTTACTACATGCCAATCTTTTACCATCAAACTACCAGGACATCCTGCTTTCCCCTGTTTACTACATACCAATCTTTTACCATCAAACTACCAGGACATCATTCTTTTTCCTGTTTAATACATGCCAATCTTTTACCATCAAACTACCAGGACACCCTGCTTTCTCTTGCTTACTACATGGCAATATTTTACCATCAAACTACCAGGACATCCTGCTTTCCCCTGATTATTAACGCCAATCATTTACCATCAAACTACCAGGACGTCCTGCTTTCTCATGTGTACTACATGCCAATCTTTTAACATCAAACTACCAGGACATCTTGATTTCTCCTGTTTAATACATGCCAATCTTTTACCATCAAACTACCAGGACATCCTACTTTCCCCTGTTTACTTCATGCCATTCGTATACCATCGAACTACCAAGACACCTACTTTCTCTTCTTTAGTACATGACAATCTTTTACCATCAAACTACCAGGACATCATTCTTTTCTCCTGTTTAATACATGCCGATCTTTTACCATCAAACTACCAGGACACCCTGCTTTCTCTTGTTTACTACATGCCAATCTTTTACCATCAAATTACCAGGACGTCATTCTTTACCCCTGCTTAATACATGCCAATCTTTTACCATCAAACTACCAGGACACCCTGCTTTCTCCTGTTTACTACATGCCAATCTTTTGACATGAAACTACCAGGACACTTGCATTCTCCTGTTTGATACATGCCAATCTTTAACCATCAAACTTCCAGGACACCCTCCTTTAACCTGTTTACTACATGCCAATCTTTAGCCTTCAAACTACCAGGACATCTTGCTTTCTCTTGTTTACTACATGCCAATCTTTTGCCATCAAACTACCCGGACAGCCTGCATTCTCCTGTTTACTACATGTCAATCTTTTACCATCAAACTACAAGCACATCCTGCGTTGTTCTGTTTACTACATATCAATCTTTTATCATCAAACTACCAGGACACACTTCTTTTCCCTGCTTATTACATGCGAATCCTTTGCAATCAAACTACCAGGACACCCTGCATTCTCTTGTTTAATACATGCCAATCTTTTGCCATTAAACTACCAGGACAGCCTGCATGTTCCTGTTTACTACAAGTCAATCTTTTACCATCAAACTACAAGCACATCCTGCGCTGTTCTGTTTACTACATGTCAATTTTTTTACCATTAAACTACCAGGACACCCTGCGTTGTTCTGTTTACTACATGCCAATCTTTTACCATCAAACTACCAGGACACCCTGCTTTCTCCTATTTACTAAATGTCAGCCTTTTACCATCACACTAACAGGACACCCTGCTTTTTCCTGTTTACTACATGCCAATCTTTTGCCATCAAACTACCAGGGCACCTGCTTTCTTCTGTTTACTACATGCCAATCTTGTAACATCAAACTACCAGTACACCCTGCGTTGTTCTGTTTACTACATGCCAATCTAGTACCAATCAAACTACCAGGACACCCTGCGTTGTTCTGTTTACTACATGGCAATATTTTACCATCAAACTACCAGTACACCCTGCGTTGTTCTGTTTTCTACATGCCAATCTTGTACCAATAAAACTACTAGGACACCCTGCGTTGTTCTGTTTACTACATGCCAATATTTTACCATCAAACTACCAGGACAGACTGCTTTCTCCTGTTTACTACATGCCAATATTTTACCATCAAACTACCAGGACATACTGCTTTCTCCTGTTTACTACATGCCAATTTTTTTACCATCAACACTACCAGGACATCCTGCTTTCTCATGTTTTGCTACATGTCAATCCTTTACTATCAACACTTTCCACTTTCCTGAGAGAAAAGTCAATTATTTTATTTACTGAACTAATATACAACAAAAGATGAATATAGTCTTATGGAACGAAGTCAGGACATCCTCAACACAAAATAGAAGATAAAATTATGAATGTTTAAGCTTGTTTCATAATATACAGGTAACAAAGTGATCTGGTATATAGCCTAGAAGTTAAAGAGTGAAACAAAGTTATCTACTTGCCAACAAACAATGGATAATGTTCTCCACTTTTCTAGCACAGCTATAAAACACGCTTCAAACTCATTTAGGAAGGCTTAAATGTGAGATTTGTTTACGCTGTATTGGATACGATTATGAAAATGTTATCTAGAGCGATATAATTGTAAAATGAAGAAATCTATTTATATAAATGTCAAATAGAGATACGTAATCACAATTGGAGGCAAATATTTATTAAATGGTAGTTGGTTACTATATTTTTCACTTTACGAGGTTTTGCAAAGGTTGTTTAGAATATGACATCCAAGGGTCATTTTGAACTTAATACCATGTGGTAAAGCACAATGACCGAGTGGACAATAGCCTTTTAGTATCTAAACTTCCAATGTTACTCTAGACTACTTTTTCCATGCACAGTGAATTGCATATTTTCAACCCGCGGATTTTGTGCAGAACCCATCAACACGTACGCAATAATGCACATTACATCAGACACGTCTAATTTAGTCAGCTCATGCCTACCGTCAGCACTATTAATGAATGCATATAGACACACTATCCAGATTGTTAAAACCATTATGGGTTTCTTTATAATTCCTGCGTGTATTTGTCATGTTACATTTATTTAATCTCTGTTGGTAAAAAATCTCCAAGCAAATGTTTGCATCTCTTGTATACTAGTTATCGCCCTCCAATCAGCATCTTTGCTGCATCTATTTTATATTTACTATTTAAACCATTTCTGGACCTCTAGTCCATTTTCCACGACTAGGGCACTGGGACGGCGGTAGGTTGTGAAGTCATGTCCTCGCGTACTTTTAGTGGCATAGAAACAGTTGGTATGCGCTAAGGGATCACCAGGACCATGTGCAGGCCGATGAAGAAAGGGTAGTGGGTCACATATTTTTTATTTTTAAAAGAGTGTCGACATAGTATACATATAACTAAAATGAATGGCCATGCTCTGTTAGTTGTAGGTGCAATTAAGACTTCAACAAATCGCGTATTTTAAATTACATCTCTAGAGTATGAGATAAATGGGTGTTTTGACTGTGGAGGGTCTTTCTTATCTTGTCAGATTCTAAGCTTGTCGTCTATGTGGCGACAGAAAGATGCAATGTTGTTAAATGTATACAAAAAGTGTCACAAGACAGCAGGTATGGTCCATATTCAAACTTAATCAAGTACGAGACGCAGTCCTCAAGTACATAAAGCGGAATGATTTTATTTCTGATTCCTCTGTGACCATGATGACAGACAACGATGTTGACAAATAAATGGCCGTGTCACTGAAACCACCTTGTTTCAGATGGACTGTTTTAAATCAGAATAAATGCAGCACGCGCAGTATGCTAGTTTTTTCAAGGACTTAGCTGCCTTTTAGTAGGGTGATACAATTGACGTTTTAGCTATTAACTAGTCGAAAAAGACACGACAATATTGGGGCCAGTTTACCGACAGCATCTTGGAGGCCGCTTATTAGGACCTCTGGTTGTAGAAAGATGAAGCTATTGCATTAAAAATAATTGAACCGTCTCTCTGTTTCTGCGTCCAGTGTATTCAATTAGAAATGCTACTACATCCTGCAGCAAATCAGTAAGAACACAATTTTTGATAAGGTAAAGATGTTTAAAGAGACCTCTGGTGACAATATGAGTGTCACTGAGGACCCTGTACATTTATCATCAAGTTCGAAGAGGTCAGAGGCCAATAACTTTTGTACTACGTCCAATGCAGTGCCATTTTCTTATCTGGTTTTGTGTTCTAGAGGAAAAAATGATGCCCATTTAGCCGATTATGGCACAATAATGCAGACTTATTGTATTTTACTCGGAGCTACACCCAGACATCAAATGTAATTTGCGACAACGAAAATATGCTGATTATCTGTCATTGGACTGACGTCATTGTAATATCCATACCTCATAGTTAAGCTAATATAGACCTGACCAGAAATATGCATTAAATATTTTGCCTGAATTTGTTAAAGCACCAGGTGTGTCAATAGGAAGACCTGAAAATAGGTTTAAAGACATTGCAAAAGATTATACTGTTTCCAATATGCCAAAACACGAATACTGGAGGAGTGCATGCCTGGTATTACCAAATCAATATACGTCTTTGAGATAACTGACGAGGCCAGCACCATCTGCTAATGCTGCGCTAACGTTTGCTAAAACGTTTGTTCATGACTGCCACAACTTTGTCACTTTCACTTATTTGACCTTTAGTTAATATTGGTCTCTTGCATTTGTTTGTTATCGAACAGACTAATTAAAATTCAATTAATGCTCCAAACAGCCCATATCCATCTCTTACAGTCAGCAATTTATTGTGAGCTTAGACCATAAGTCACTCGTGATAGTTACATTCTGACATGAGACAATGTTCTGTGCAATTATCTACAAATGTTTGCATCATTACATAAATTAACACCAACGACATAATAGTAAAAATACTAAAACTGATTGATGGTATCGGCCTTCGAACCATTACATAGGATAGAGGACCATCGACCACCTAGACGGTTAGTGACTTAAGAAAAGGAAGCCGTTTTTTACGTAGTCTTTTCGATGTTGTTTAATGTTCTCAAAGGGTTTGACCTCGATATTGCTATAGTATCTGTTAGAGGCTACTACAATAGTGTCACCCCTGGATGATATTCATTCTGCAAACGGGCGCTTGCGATATATATATATATATATATATATATATATATATATATATATATATATATATATATATATATATATATATATATATATATATATATATATATATATATATATGCCATAAACTAGTAGCAGTTTAGAGACTCGTTAAGTGACGGGACCATCAAAAGGCTTGTTCCGAACCGAACTAGCCAAACTTTTTCAGAGGAGATGAATTTCAATTTCCAGGCGAACCACGTTTAATTTGCCTTATTTCTTTGCCTTATCTATGGACTAATGTCAATTGGAAAATAAACCCCCGCTTTGGATAAAATGTAAACTCGTCGTTCTGAACAAAACCTAGCTTTCCAAGTTCAGACCTTTCTCATGCTAATGCATGTTTGGTAAAATTAATAAGCATCTTTGTCATCACCAGCTAAATGAACAAGGTCGTCATTACATAATTTAGTAACCGCATTCAAATCACTGAGGTTTCCCTGGTACGTACGCAATGTGGATCATCTAAACCTAGTCAAGGAATGCGGTTTTTAAAAGATGTATCAAGCAACTAGGAGCTTCTAAACTAGGAGTTTTAATAAGATTGTTTACATGATAGACGACATGTCGTCCATTCAGACGACACCCATCTCCAAGACACAGCTACTAAAGCGCGAGTAAATACAAAGTTGTTGTCAGAACAACACTGGATTCACCCAAGTCTACCCTATAAAGTGCGTCATGCGTGTTACCAGTACATTAATACATGTGCTGCTTGAAGTGAGAAAAGTAATGCTTGGATAAATATGCTTTCTTCGAAACTTCGGATGCGAAGGAACTCAACATTAGGTGACAGTTCTCAAAGTACTATACATTTTCAACTGGATGAAAACCTGGTTGGTGACACAAAACCGACTGAGAAACAGCGGACATCAATGTAAGATTCTATTGTTGTTATGGATTAAATCGTCCATTATTGACCTTTTGCCTTTTCTGGCTTTTTGCATTTACCACTTATTAATTATGAGATCTGATATGCTTTTCATCCACCTTTCAGACTGCTAGCTCAGAAAGGTAAGATGATATCAGAAGAACTTAATTTACTATCCAGGTCGTATGCTAAGAAATGGATCCGCTTCATTTAGTAAACAAAAACGATACATGTAGAGATTTATATACTTTATGCTATTTGGAACGCAGGGGTCGCTCCTCCCACATTTCAGCATCCGTGTCATTAAGAAAAACCAATATAACCAGGTCGTCTCTTCCTTTGTTCGGGAGACTTAAAAACTAGGTGTGGAAGTCTCTACGCTATTTAACAAACCAAGAAAGGAGTAAAGGGCAACACTGCGGTCATTGCTGCCGATGATTGTGTTTCTGTGGAATACGTAAAAAGGGATAAAAACGAGACATTGGAGGGTCTGACCCATAGGATGTTGCTACTTATTATTACGGCACTAACTTGTTACCTGCCGAACCATTCTGTGGTTTACATTTACTAACGGGCATCGTCCTTTATTTCGGAATTTACCTTCTATGCGGACAGAAGACATGCGTTCAGCGAATCTCGGTGAGCATGTTGGTGGGGCGATATAGGCTCTGTTATTTCAAGACCTAGTGATAACAAAATTACATCTTTGACACCACTTCCGTCTTACCAGCAGGCCATAGCGATAGATTTGATACGTTTCATTTCAATGTTGTCTAAAATGACATATTTCTGCTGATATTGATTGATGAATTGGGACAAGTATGGTAACACACAATATGTACGTCTGAGTCGACAGGGTTTTACCGATAAATCAAGGCCAAGCTAAAAGCTATATATTTTTACAATAAAGCAAACACGAATGAGCATGCAATCAGTGCTACAAAGTATTAAATAGTAGGCAATAATACGCAAGATGAAGGCTGACGTTAGGCAAAATGCAGATATTAGTACGTAACCTTCCTGCCAATAGAGTTGTCTGATCAAAACGAATTACCAAATCCAATGTCAGCAATGTCAAACCAACTGCTTACCTACATCAAGCAACTCAGCGAAGAGCTTAATACGATTATCAAACAAAAGGTCATGCATGAATAACTCTAAACAGGCCAGACTTTCTCCGATTTAAGCGCCGACGAAAAATTCTGATAAGAAACTAAAGGGACAATAGCGACGGCTAACATTGTTGGTAAAAAAAACACAAAGTGATGGCTTTCATAGATAGATAAAATGATAGACATTTTGGTCTAGATCATAAAGGGATCAGTGCTTACAGAAAAAGGCGACGACAGACGTTTACCCGCGGAACCATTTCGAAACACCGTATATTACAAACGAGCGAACTAAAATTCTCAAACCTGTATGATAACACTAATGCTGTCTTGTTACGACTTTATGGTCTTAAACAAAGTAACAGAAAAGTGAAAACAAAAGGTTAAGCAAATTCAGCGAATAATTAGTTTATCTTAGTCACAAAATGAAACTTTAAGAATAATGTTGATAATTGTAAATTAAATCCCAAGTAATCCTAAACTTCCTTTCACAAGTCAAAAGATACAGTGCGTTCTCATGAATTCTATTACTTAATGTGCTGATATACCAATAGCTTTGAATAGGCTGATGTAACAGTCTTGATGTATCCCAATGACATAATTCGTAATGTCTTTGAATAAATACATAGTAGTCCCTAACTAGTTTGTTAGTCATAAAATGCAAATGTTAACGTTGTAATTCCAATGAATAATTTAAATAAATGAGTCCTTTCATATTATGTCTGAATGCAACAGTAAATGATTCCACAGACTGAACTTAAAACGGGAATGAATAATTTTGTTTATGACACAACTGTATATAAAACACCATAAATTACTATAATGTGGGTCACATGTTTTCGTCCAGAATATTCTAAGTTTTTAATTAAGGCTCAAATATAAGTAAACAACTTATAACTTACAAACACTGCAAAACTCTGGTACACACAAACACTATATCCTCAGTCATGGATAAAGATCAGGCACACATAATATATAAAATGTACATAACAATACATATTCTAGCTAGTCTTTAATTATATGTGTTGTATTCCCCCATCTCCACAAGATGTAACGAAACAAATAAAAGACTGATCCATCGTGTCTCCAACATGTATTACACTTGAATGATGTGCAGGCGATACTCATCGTTTAACTTTATTTATTTTCATTTATTCTGACCAACTTAAACTTAAATTCCATTCCGATAATACATTTCACCCTTTAGAAAGCGCATTAAACTCTAAAAATATATGTTACACTCTCAAAACTATCGTTCAGCACTTGTATAAAGGAGTGAATCAAACGATAAAACTTTCTACGAATCTTCCGTTTATGACGATACATATTTATAGACACGACCGATGTTCTCATATCCTATCTCCAACATACTTAGTAGGAGGAAACAAATTATAAGATAGTGTTTATAATAATTTCAGCATTTTTGTATACATATATGTCTTCAGGCTTTTGGATTTGAACAACATGCCGCTTACAACTGGAAGGAAAGTAATCTGGTCAATAGACATCGCACCAGTAGCATCTCAAGACCTTCTAGACTCTGTCAACATTACAGAAGGTGTCTGTCTCTCTCCCTGTCTGTCTGTCTCTGTCTGTCTGATCGAATCATTGGTTTTGTTAGTGAGTGTGCCAAATGCATCTGCATTGCAAAATTGCCCGTTTTAAAAGTCTTATATATGACAGTTCTAAACTAAATATATTGACACTGAATGATGATTGAATATCAACTATGCCAACGATTACACAGAATACAATGGAATATCAATTATGCCAACGTTTGCACAGAATCCCATGGAATATCAACTATGCCAACGTTTGCACAAAATACCTTGGAATATCAACTATGCCAACGTTTACACAAAATACCTTGGAATATCAACTATGCCAACGTTTGCACAGAACGAACAATGTGACCGAAACAGGATCAATTAGGTGCAAAGCTAAACTGGAGAGTAGGTTGGATAGCCCCAGGTTTATTTTTGTTTGAACTTTATACACACGGAGGTAGTTGAAACGTTAGGCATTGAACCTCGGTAAAATATTCATGCCAATCTCAAATCTGTTTTGAACTGTTTGTGTTCTTTACAGTCAAAGGATCAAATAAAGTATATGAATGTAAAATTAAATTCAAATATAATATGCATTACTACTGTATCGTGGTTGTGGTATATAGCTGATACAGGTTATATCTGCCAAATATACTTCTGTTATATTATCAATGTATAATTCTCTCATTGTACCAATTTGTAGATGGTGATGTTTGCTTTGAATGGACATGTTTACACAAGACATTTTCCACACGTTTCTGTTTCGACAATGGAGAGATTCTGGGTTCACTAGTGTATTGGCTAGAGAGGCCTGTTAAGACGTTCAAATCAAAGCACCACAACAGTTATTACCATGACTACCATCCCTATTCACCAAACAAAATGTACTCTCTCTCTCTCTCTCTCTCTCTCTCTCTCTCTCTCTCTCTCTCTCTCTCTCTCTCTCTCTCATTTTTACTCATATAAAACGCTATAATATTACAAAGTATTGTTTACCCATATAAAACGCTATAATATTACAGAGTATTGTTTACCCATATAAAACGCTATAATATTACATAGTATTGTTCCTTATCACAGTTAATGGCTCCTTCTTCCAAGCAGATTATAACATTATTCCAGTCATGTAGTATGAAGGATGAAAGAAGCTAATGGCAAATCATTTTCCAGTTATTTAGTATGAACGATTAAATCAGCCAATAGCAAATCATTTTCCAGTTATTTAGTAAGAACGATTAAAGCAGCCAATAGCAAATCATTTTCCGGTCATGTAGTATGAATGATGAAAGCAGCCAATGGTAAATCATTTTCGTGCATATTAACCTGTAGAACACCGGCTTATCTTTGAATAACAACAATGTTAGCTACAGCTATAACATCATAAAATTTGAAACGTCTTTATTTAATTTATATATTACTATCTGCATATGTCTTTATATAATTTAGACATTACTATATGAATTTGTCTATTTATAACTTAGATATTACTGTCTGGATATATGTCTATATAATTTAAAAGTTACTATCAGGGCATATGTCTTTTTTAATTTCTACATTACTCTCTGGATATGAATTATAACTTAGACGTTACTATTAGGACATATGTCTTTTTAATTTAGACATTAATATCCGGATATATGTCACTAATAGTCTTGTTGCATATTATCTTAGATTTCGGTCAAAGTTACCCGGGGATCAATCATTTTGTAAGGAGTTCCGTGACAAGCCGCCCTACACGGATGACAAATGGTTCCTGCATGTCATCGACATGGCCGTGGTGGATTATTTTATGAATAATTTTGATCAGAAGCACACGTATATTGCAGGAGATGATGGACAACCATATGCCAACATAATGCTGGATTTCGGACACTCGTATGTACTTACATAAACGGAATAAACCACAGCTTGCTCCTTCTAATTTTGCGGAGCAATTCAGAAATTTATTTAGAACTAATTTCCTGATTTGCTATGTTGAGAGTACATTATACTGTAATACAATTAAGGAGATGCGCATTTAGTTTAAGCAATTTGTAGGTTTACTGGTGTGATGTGCCTTGAAACGGTGATCGACTGGCCTCAGGTGGGCAGTTAAAATAGTCCCCCGTGTTAGGGATAGTTGTAGAGTTTATACGGTGTGAACTACTAGCGGAACGGAAAGTTAATGTAGAGAAACTATGCGGATGTGCGGTTGATGGTTATTTGGAAAGTTGTAAATAATGTGGTCTTACATTGATTAGAGTAAAATTTATGTATAGAATGGATACGTCGGGCTTTCCAACTTACAAATGAAGTTTTATAGAAGTATTTGGAAATATGGGGTAAACTTATGATTTCTAGCGGGATTCGCGTCAGGGTTTTGATACCGCTCGGGCAAGCAAAAGACCCGTGGCTTGTAACAATACTTTTTCAAAACACGAAAAGCATCGTCAAATTAAAGAACCTTGAGGTACATCACACTATTTTTTTTAAAATCTCATTTTGTTTCAAATTTACATCTCAAGTCAAGGATATTAGATCGTGGAATCACAGAGACCTTCTGAAACTAAATCAGTTAGTTTCTATGTAGTTTGCTCAATTTATAAGTCATAAATAATTGATCGTCGGTTTCCAATTTCAGTTTCTGCCAAGCAAAAGATATATTACTAGGAGCAGCAGTGTATCAATGCTGCAAGTGAGTAACATTTACATATATTATTAGGGTCAGCAGTGTATCAATACTGCAAGTGAGTAACATTTACATATATTATTAGGGTCACCAGTTTAGCAATACTTCAAGTGAGTAACATTTACATATATTATTAGGGTCAGCAGTGTATCGATACTGTAAGTGAGTAACATTTACATGTATTATTAGGGTCAGCAGTTTATCAATACTGCAAGTGAGTAACATTTACATATATTATTAGGGTCAGCAGTGTATCAATCCTGCAAGTGAGTAACATTTACATAAATTTTTAGGGTCAGCAGTGTATCAATACTGCAAGTGAGTAACATTTACATATACTATTAGGGTCAGCAGTGTATCAATCCTGCAAGTGAGTAACATTTACATATATTTTTAGGGCCAGATTTTTAGCAATACTGCAAGTGAGTAACATTTACATAAATTTTTAGGGTCAACAGTGTATCAGTACTGTAAGTGAGTAACATTTACATATATTATTAGGGTCAGCAGTGTATCAATGCTGCAAGTGAGTAACATTTACATATATTATTAGGGTCAGCAGTGTATCAATACTGCAAGTGATTAACATTTACATATATTATTAGGGTCAGCAGTGTATCAATGCTGCAAGTGAGTAACATTTACATAAATTTTTAGGGTCAACAGTGTATCAGTACTGTAAGTGAGTAACATTTACATATATTATTAGGGTCAGCAGTGTATCAATGCTGCAAGTGAGTAACATTTACATATATTATTAGGGTCAGCAGTGTATCAATACTGCAAGTGATTAACATTTACATATATTATTAGGGTCAGCAGTGTATCAGTACTGTAAGTGAGTAACATTTACATATATTATTAGGGTCAGCAGTGTATCAATACTGCAAGTGATTAACATTTACATATATTATTAGGGTCAGCAGTGTATCAATACTGCAAGTGATTAACATTTACATATATTATTAGGGTCAGCAGTGTATCAATGCTGCAAGTGTGTAACATTTACATATATTATTAGGGTCAGCATTGTATCAATACTGCAAGTGAGTAACATATATATATATATATATATATATATATATATATATATATATATATATATATATATATATATATATATATATATATATTAGGGTCAGCTGTGTATCAATAATGTAAGTAACACCGTAGGTATCGTGTTACTAGCAGCAACAGTGTAACTGTGTTCTAAGTGAATGACGCTTTAGTTATCTGATTATCAGGAGTATCTATGTGTCAGTGCAACTAATAAAATAGACAAACAGATAGATAGATAGATAGATAGATAGATAGATAGATAGATAGATAGATAGATAGATAGATAGATAGATAGATAGATAGATAGATAGATAGATAGATAGATAGATAGATAGATAGATAGATAGAAGATGTATGTCGTAAATGTGTTATTCATTCTTGTCCAGAATACGCAATCAAACATATGAGGCCTTAGTCCGACTGAGTGGTAGTCTGCGCACAAAATTTGAGGAACTGACCGCTGGTGATCCTCTTTTTCCAATACTTCTTGATGTCCAGTTCAGCGAGATGGAGCAGAGATTCAAACAACTAATGACCCTTATTAAATTTTGTTTTCTATTTCATGGAATGGAAGACGTCATTATGGACTAAACTGTATTAAATTCTGTTTTCTATTTCATTGAATGGAAGACGTCATTATGGACTAAACTATATTAAATTATGTTTTCTATTTCACTGAATGGAAGACGTCATTATGGACTAAACTGTATTAAACGCTGTTTTCTATTTCATGGAATTGAATACGTCATTATGGACTAAACTGTATTAAATTCTGTTTTCTATTTCATGGAATGGAAGACGTCATTATGGACTAAACTGTATTAAATTCTGTTTTCTATTTCATTGAATGGAAGACGTCATTGTGGACTAAACTGTATTAAATTATGTTTTCTATTTTATTGAATGGAAGACGTCATTGTGGACTAAACTGTATTAAATTTTGTTTTATATTTCATCTAATGGAAGACGTCATTGTGGACTAAACTGTATTAAATTTTGTTTTATATTTCATTTAATGGAAGACGTCATTGTGGACTAAACTGTATTAAATTTTGTTTTCTATTTCATTGAATGGAAGACGTCATTGTAGACTAATCACATTAAATTCTGTTTTCTATTGCAAGGAAGAAAGACGTCTCTGTAGTCTAAACCTTTTTAAATTCTCTTTTCCGTTATATGGATTGGAAGACGTAATTTTATTGTAAACCGCATTAAATTATGCTTTATATTTCACGGAATGGAAGTCGTCAGTAAAGACTACACCTTTTTGCATTCTGTGTTATATTTCATGGAAATAAAGACGTCATTTTAGACTAAACCGTATTAAACTATGTTTTATATTTCATGGAAGGAAGACGTCATTATAGACTTGACCTTAATGAACTCTGTTTTTAATTTCATGGAAGGAAGACATCATTATAGATTTGACCTTAATGAACTCTGTTGTTAATTTCATTGGAAGGATGACGTCATTATGAATTAAACTTTAATGAATTCTCTTTTCTGTTTCATGAAAAGGAAAAGGTCTTCATAGACTAAACCTTTTTGATTTCTGTTTTCTATTTCGTGGAATAGAAGATGTCATTATAGACTAAACTTTAATGTGAGGCATCTGGCTGGAGTAATTTGTATGAACGAAATATTTATAAGAGATTAAAAACACAAATTAATGCAAATAAAAATCGATATTAAATATTCATTAGTTTTGGCATAGAAGAACACACACGTGAAACTCATTTATCATTTTCCTCAAGATTCCCAGATTCATATACTGCTGGCGAGGATTTAATTCTTTGATCACATTTTTGTTAATATTTCATTACTTACTCAAAAATGTGTTAATATTTCAGCACATATTCACAAATGTGTTAATATTTCAGCACATATTCACAAATGTGTTAATATTTCAGCACATATTCACAAATGTGTTAATATTTCAGTACTGGCTCAAAACTGTGTTTAGACTCCTTGCTAGCAATTTCAGTTCTCTCAACTATGCTTTGAATTCAGTAGTCTCTCACAACTGTGTTTCTCAGTCCTCGCTCATGATTTTTTTCATAATGCACTCCCCATTCCTAACGATCTTCACTCACAAAAATGTTTAGACTTCCATTCTCACTTACAAATATGTTTAGACTTCGATCCTCACTCACAAATATATTCAAACTTCGATTCTCATTAACAATTATGTTTAGACTTCAATCCTCAGTCAGAAATATGTTTAGACTTCGATTATTACTCACAAATATGTTTAGACTTCGATCCTCACTCACAAATATGTTCAAACTTCGATCCTCACTCAAAAATATATTTAAACTTCGATCCTCACTCACAAGTATATTTAGACTTCGATCCTCACTCACAAATATGATTTGACTTCGATCCTCGCTCACAAATATGTATAGACTTCGATCCTCACTCACAAATTTGTTTAGACTTCGATCCTCACTTACAAATATGTTTAGACTTCAATAATCACTCACAAATATAATTAGACTTCGATCTTCATTAACAAATATGTTCAGACTTCAATTCTCACTCACAAATATGTTTCGACTTCGATCTTCACTTACAAATAGGTTCAGACTTCAATCCTCACTCACAAATATGTTTAGACTTCGATCCTCAATCACAAATATGTTCAGACTTCAATCCTCGCTCACAAATATATTTAGACTTCGATCCTCACTCACAAATATGTTTAATTTTCGATCCTCACCCACAAATATGTTTATACGTCGATCCTCACTCACAAATATGTTTAGACTTCAATCCTCATACAGAAAAATGTTTAGACTTCGATCCTCACTCACATATATGTTTCGACTCCCTGCTTGTATAAATCTTTATAAAGAATGATCGTGAAAATGTAATACATCGGCTGAAATCTAGCTTGCTAATTCTACTAAAACTGACATCATGTTCATTAAAATTAAACATGTATTTCTTTCATGCAATTTATTTGGATAATATGCATTTTCTTTGGATTAAATGTCGTAGACGCCTGTGGCTAATTGTATGTATTGATGCTAAATGTATCGACAATATTAGTAAATAATCTTTAGGAGTCATATTAATATTTATATGTGAGGCGTGTAAAGACAAATTCTGTTACATTCTAGTCCCAATTTTAGAATATGCTTCTTATGTCTTGCATATTTGTTAAAACTTGAAATTGGGAAAGATTTGTGGAAAAATACAAAATGATGTCTGCAGTTTCTCTTGTTGTTCATGATATTTTCTTTACGAGAAAACCTTTTAGGAAACTCTTTCCCGTCAATCCAGGTTCGAATCTTGATGAAGTTTCAATATTGAAGATGGTAATTTATAATCTTCTGTTTAGAATTCCGGAAGAAATTTCCACTAAATGTTTTTGTCCCCGAATTTTTATAAAGAAAGGCACTTGTTTTGTTTCCAAACGAATACGAATTATTACCCCCCCCCAATAGATGAACTTAAAAACAAACTGGCATCAACAATCAGACACTCTTTGAGCTCTAAGTTGTAGGAATACGACTGAAAAATATACTAGAAAATGTTTGCTTTAAGCCATGATATTAGATCACATAGTGGCTTACGTGACGGACTACGCGATCACTAATTTGAATAGCGCAAGAACAAAATGCCATTTATCACTTAGGCTAGAATAGCCCTATTTAAAAAAATCAGATTCTCACGCCAGAAATGAACAATAAAAAACCTGTTTACAACATGGGTAATACGTGGGCCGAACATGACTTTCGTAATAGCCAATCATTTCTATTAAATGTTTATAGACGTCTTAACCAAGATAAACTAAAATAGTGATAAAGCCACTGTTACATTCTAATCAGGTCAAGAGAATTTTCTGAAAAGTGATTCAAATCTAGCGAAAATTATCACTACAATAAAATAAAATGAAACAAAAAAAATAATCAAACTTTCAAACTAACACATAAGCAATTTAATTATATATTCATAACGATACAATGCATTTGATTCAAAATATCGAAATACATATTAAAGTAACCCTATTTCACAAATTATTGCTGAAGAGCAGACAGGCTTCCGATCAGGAAGGAGCTCCACAGAACATATTTTACATCTTGGACTCCTTTGAAAGAAATACCTTCAGCATCACCAGAATCTATACCATGTCTTTATATTTTGTTTGGTCTTTGATAGGGTATGAAATGCAGCCTTATAGGAAATTATGAGGAAGTACAACATCGGCTCCAACTGGACGCAGTTAGTTGAGCACTTCTATGACAAAACCAATAGTGTTCTGCTCATCAATGGCAGCAGAGAAGATTTGTTTTTAACAACAGTTAGAAAGGATCAAGGAGGATGCCTTGCATGAACATAAAGGCACTGTCAGCATAGGAACAAGAACAATCACCAGCCTTTGCTTCGCAGCTGATATTGATGGTTTAGCAGGAGATGAAAAAGAACTGGCGGACTTGGTTGAGCGCCTGTTGCACATTCTCCACCGCATACGGAATGGAAATTAGCGCCGAGGAAAACAAACTTTGACAAACAAAACCAATGACATCAGTGCAAAAATAAAGGTCAGTGAACAGAAGCTGTAGAAAGTCACAAACTTCAAGTACTTTGGATCAGTTATTACAGATGAGGGTTCCAAACCAGAACTACTTTACAGGAATGCCTAGACAACGTTAGCAATAAGAGCGTTGTGACCAATATGGAACGATAAGAACATTGCTGTTGGTTCCAAATAAGGTTGATGCTTTCAATTGTCATATTTATCTTGATGTATGCTTGTGAAAAATGAACGCTCACATCAGATCTACACAGAAGAATTCAAATCTTCGAAATGAGATAATACTGCAAGATCATGGGCAACTTATGCATTGACCATGTAACTAACGAAGAAGTATACAACAGGATCCAACGAGTCATCGAATTCTATGAAGACCTCTTGACTACTGTATAAAAAATCGCAAACTGAAGTGGTACGGTCTGTCTCAAGATCATCTGGACTGTCAAAACAATCTTGTAAAGCACAGTGCGAGGGTGGAGAAGAAGGGGTTGAAAGAAAGAGAGGTGGGAAGACACATTAAGGAGTGGACAAGCATGGGATTTTGAGATTTCCAGAGGGCAATAGAGAACAGGGAATGATAGGAATAATTAGTTGCAAAGTCAACTGTAGTGCCCCAACGACCTCTTACATTAAGGAGTGATGATGGTTGATGACGATTTCACAAGGAGATTTAAAGTATCTCATTAACGAACTAGTAGCTTACAAAGTATCACTCTAGATCTGCCATATTCGAGAATTATTTCCATCTACAGATACTCTTCAGAACTCTTGTTCACTCCCTAATGGTATATAAAATGTTTCCAATCTTCTAAGTAAAATAACTTTATATGTAATCCAACTTCCAGCAAACATAGTGGCATGCTCTTGTTAAACGTCTGCTTCATGTCCTATGCACCTAAGTTAGTACTTACAATGCATGACTGCAACCAGTGAAATGCTTTTATCCTGCCATTGAAATGTCCTTCCCCTTGATTATATTCGCGCAGTGTCTTTTGTCTCGCTTCTTTCGCAAATATAATTTTAATCCAGTTTTCAAATATATTCATATTTTGTTAAAATGTCATCTTTAGATCAGAGAAGTGACGTGGAGATACTGGGAGACATGCGGTAATCGCCTTTAGCGTATATAATTACTTTAAGGAATACTTAGTGGACAAGGGGAGATCCTATGTTAAAATTCTCCATATATTTAATCTTGGACGCGTATTGGAAAATTGTTCCAAGTGGCTGACTGCACTTATGGGGTAAATTAACAATTAATTGATTCGCAATGGTTGTAAAGCTATAAGACAAAGTGAAACAAGTGTTAAATCTGTCTTAAATTAACATTGGGTACGCTTTAGGGACAAGAAGATGTCGTATGTTTAATGGGTTCTTAGGATCTACATGGAAATTATATCACTGGAACGAATTTTTATATAAGAACAATGTAAATACAATGTTGTATCCCTATGGGGGAAAAGGGTCACACTTGAGAGGGCCAATTCAAATTGTGATAGTAAAATTTTCATCCATAAGACAGCACATACATTCAGTACCCAACGTATTGTGTATAACGACTAAGATTGTATATTCTATCCAACACTCCACACGTTATCCTCAATATGCCGTGTGTAGTGATCAAACCTACTCCTATTCAACACACCCAATATACTATCCAACACTCGTGTATTGTGACTAATACCTTGTTATTTACAATACAACGGGCCGACTTGTCTAAAGCGCTCGCCTTTACATATCAATGCAATCTCATTCTGTCAGTCTCTGGCTCAGCCAGTATCGGCATACGAGAAATCCTATCTAAAGCTCCCAATGGAGCTGTGGTTCTTACTAGTTCTTCCTCATCCGGTTATACTTTCCACCATGTATAGCTTACCATAAGTTGAAAAACTGCGTAAAATGCAAAGCAACAACTATCCAACACTTTACACTATACTATCCAACACGCCGAGTGGTTGGTTGGTTGTTGTGAGGTTTAACGCCATTTTTCAGCACAAGATAGGCTATACATGGCGGCCAGTATTAATGGTGGAGGAAGAAACCGGGAAATCACCGGAAAGAACCACCGACCCACGAGAAGCTACTGGCAAGCTTTCTCACATATCCACATTTGCCGAATCCTAGACTCGAACCCACGCAGACAGAGGTGAGATGGCAGTGATCCGTAACGGACAGCGCTTTAGACCACTCGGCCACTCGGGGCCCCGCCGCCGAGTGTATATCCAACAAAATACTATCTACAGAACGTCTTGATTAATCCCCACAATATGCTATCAACTCGCCGTGTGGTGTGTAATGACTAGTGTTCCGTCATCTGCTATCCCACCAACGACATGCCGTGTGTAGTGACCAAACGCATCTTGCAACAGAGTATATAGATTACCTTTTGTTCATCGACATAACGTTACATATATTTTCTTGTTTCGGTGTAATGTGATGACCATTCATTACCTGCGCTAAGAAGAATCCCGAATACATGAGAGCATCATTAAAATCAAAAAGCAAACACGAATGAAATATGGGGGAACTTCATTACCTTCTGTTTCAGAGTTCATGTCCAGCTTTTACGGATCCTTTGGTGTGTGTGCTAAAGATGAACTTTCCCATAGAAAACTGATAAACATTCAAGTTAATGTCATCAAAAGAGCCGAGAGTCTCTTGAACAACTGTTCTTTTTCCCTAGCAAATTCAACATAAGTTTGTACATTGTCTTTTTTGTAACTTCTGAACTTTTGTCGATATGTCTCAGGAACTAACTCGTAACTTTTCAAGATGCATTCCTTAACCAAATCGTAATCTGAACTTTGTTCTGCTGACATATATATATATATATATATATATATATATATATATATATATATATATATATATATATATATATATACATATATACATATATACATATATATATATATATATATATATATATATATATATATATATATATATATATATATATATATATATATATATATATATATATATAGATGCAATAAACTGACGACGAACAGTACGGTTGGCCAGTGGTTTGCGATGATTTTACCTACTTTGGGATTGTCTGGGTGATAGGTCAGAATAAATGTAGGTAAAGTAGGTAAAATCATCGCAAACCACTGGCCAACCGTGCAATCTTCAGACATACTAAACCTAATACATCCGAACAAACCTGTAGTAGCTTACCGGAGACCAAAAAACCTACTTTTATTTTTAATTTTTTTCTGTATTTGATAACAAAGATGCAGGGACATGCCCCATTTGACCTCTGCATTAATGGAGTTTCACTGTGCGGGGCTTAACAAAAAAAAACGTATTGAGAAAACATGCTATTGTTTTTTTGTTATACTATCAAATTCACTTTAAGTATGTTCTTTCACATTCGCTACATCAGTCTTTCAGTCTTTGTAAAATGACTTTGTTTGTTGTGACGTCCATGTACCGGATCCGAGGGGTGTTTGCCTTCTCGTGCTGGAGAGTAATGAAAATGAACATGAGTAATGAACACTCCCTCGACTACACTTCCCAGAGTCTCGTTATCTCAGGTTCTTCATGTCAAGTCTTGTATTAGGAGTCATATCCCGTTATTTGTCTGACGACTGGCACTCCAGAGTGTGACATATTCCTACTTCAGTGAGATACCGTCTTATTCCTGGCTTTTTTAATGTCGCCGACTTAGTCACAATCGCCGACTTCTTGCAGTCTCGGTCGCCGACTGGTCACAGAAACATAGACTTGGTCACCAACTTTTCGCAGGGTCGCCGACTTCTCTCAAGGTTGACAACTGGTTGTATACTTGTCACAGTCTTGGTCGATGACTTGGTCGTAGTCGCCGACTGTATTGCTGTCTCATTAGCAGTCACCGACTGGGTCGCAGGGTCGCCGACTGTATCGCAGACTTGTCTCGGGGTCGTTAACTGGTTGTAGACTTGTAGTCTTGGTTGCTGACTTGGTCACAGTTGCTGACTGTGTCGCTGTCTCGGTCGCAATCTTGGTCGCAGTCGCCGCCTTGTGGCAGGGTCGCCAACTGGTCGCAGTGTCGCATTAGATCATTAGAAGTCGAATCAGAATCCACAACATTGTCAACATTATACCTGGTCGCTGACTGAGTCTCAGTCGCTTTCTGGTTGCACAGTCGCGTATTTTATCCGAGAGAGAGAGAGAGAGAGAGAGAGAGAGAGAGAGAGAGAGAGAGAGAGAGAGAGAGAGAGAGAGAGAGAGAGAGAGAGAGAGAGAGGACAGTGCGAAATGATGAAAGTACAGTTATCCTCATTCGAAACGTGTATTGTCGCAATCCGTCTGCGTTCACTTGGACAAGCCTTGTAGCACCGGGCTGCTGGTCGATGAATGACCTTGTCCATAACCTTTTCAAATTCCTGGCCTGGCTATCTCCTACCCAACGGAATACGACCAAGTCTGCTTGCTTTCGCGGAGTGGTAATACTGCTACACTGCAGGGACGTCTTCACTCTATGCCGCTTCCTACCACACCACCATAGCTTAGAGTTGGCCCTTATATATATATATATATATATATATATATATATATATATATATATATATATATATATATATATATATATATATATACACACACCCAAGCGGAACCATATGACCCAAAACTAAGACGTCATATGGCACTAAAAATCCCGCCAACCATTTAATATCACAACATAAACTTAAACGAAACGAAATATTAAATAACGAAACGAAAAATTGAAGTCCATGTTGTTTCCTTGTTACAATACTATGTTAGGTTTATTTCATTCCTATTCGTTTACATTATATCTGAGCAGTTGTTTGGATTTTAGACACTACATCTAACATTTTATATAGAATGTACAGGTGTTTGATTATAACTAACTCTGTGGCAGAAATTGTAATTCATACATACCCGAGAACAAATATGTTCTATGTAGTAGGTACGTAGTCCGGATGCATCTAGATCGCTTCAAAGGAACAAAGACCTTTGATAAGCTTCTACTATTGCTACAGGCATACTGGGTTCTTATATCACCCGTGTGGAAGCTGCTAAGAGTGGGATGTTTGACACAGAGCTATATTCAAACAGATCAATCAAATAAAGTCGACTATTGGTACATAGCAGAACAGGCTCGTGGTCTAAAATTTTAAGCAGGAACATGCATAGTTTGTATAGGATAAACTTAACTAGATTTCAGAAGTTTGGAAACGTATAATCGCGCTAGTCTGACTCAGATCACAGTGTCTTAGTAAAGTAACCTGTGTGGTCAATATATTTCTAAAGGGAGGCTACTTTGAGGATTCCTGGTGACATATGGCCATAGTACACAATTAATTTTACTATATGGTCTCTACATTTGTTTCTCGGTACTGAACATTCCACTGTGTGACAATCAATACAAATCATATGTTAATCTAAAATACCTTCAAAAATGACTTTACGGTTTAGTTCTTGTCAAGGGTTGACCTGCATTTTTTTGAGAGGCTGAATTGTAAACAAAACACCAGGCAACGGAACACATATTTCACTTCCGGATCATCACCATAACCTTATTACTCAATGTGCACAGTCGCCGAAATACACACAGACAACCACACCATAAGCTCACATTTTAAAGAATAATCAATTGCCTTTAAATCCTTACCAAGAAGGCCAAAATCTAACTCTATTATCACCACCAAATTTAGATCGGAAAAAGTGATCTAAAAATAGACTGGGACTACATTCGTGGGCACTGAACCGGATTTTATTAATTGTGTACTGATTCCTGAAATGGTCAATGTTTTTGTCAAACTTTTATATTTGCATTTTATTTTGCATGCCACTACTCTTTCAACTTCATACATAAAGTCGTTTGAAATTTCCTTGCAAGCAAGACATGTGACAGCTGTCAGAAAGTGTGTAGTGCTGGTGCTCTATAGGGTGCAATTTGAGGTCCAATTGTTCTTAAGAAACCAAAACTAAATTTGCTATATCTTCCTTAACTATAGGAATTTTTCAATGCAGTAAAAACCTAATTGTAATACTTGATAAGGCCTGTCTGAGAATAGTCTTGAAATTAAAAATATTGATATATTAAATTTTAATGAAAATTTTAAAAATATATAAATTTTAAAAACTTTTTATTTTACAAAAAATAAATTTTCATACTATTTATGACATTCAGTTTGACAAATTTAAGGCAGCAATGTTGATTAAGGAATGGTCTTTAAAACAAATGGTAGTTTAGGTCTGTACAACTGATAATATTAATCCCAGGGGTACTAAAGCATGATAGCTCACAGTGATTTTGACAGCAAATTGCAATATGCCTATCCAGATGCATATAGGTGTACATACTAAAGAAACAATGACAGGTACTATGTTCCACATTTATTGTTTCAGGTACTTGGACAGTTGTTTGTATAACTAATATCCCACTCAAATTTAAAGTTTTGATGGGACCACTACCATGTTTTATAGCAAATATGCATTCCATTTTAATGCCAATAACTACAAAAGTCAACAATTCAATATGAAAATACAGTTTCACCTTACTGAAAAAAGATGCGAATCTCTCTCATGAAGATCTAAGCCATGTCTTTGAGATGCTATATATCAGTGTACTGATATGAACTCATCTTGGTCACTTATAGCAGCACACTGCACATGTCCTTATGAGACCTTGCTATCACCATTGGACTACTGGAGAGCTTCCAAATTGATCCAACTCTAATACTTTGTTCCAGATACCAGACTAGACCTGAAAATATATAACATGTTTCACTTAATTCTAAAAAAAGGAAAATGTAGGCAAATGAAGTTAAAATGTGTTAGATATGGTGATTTCAATATAACATTCAGGTTGCAAATATGGTTAAAAAAGGTAAACTTGATAGAGTGACACTCAAAGATGTGAAGCAATGGGCATGAATTAAAGTGACAAATGCATTCTAAAAATAGATTAAGTTTCTACAAGCATATTTAGCCATTTACAGGTTAAATAACTAATCATTTAGAGTATGTATCATAAAGTTTAAGGCAATGTTGGAACGGTGAGGTTTGATCATTGGTGCAAACATTGATACATACCAGTATAGTGGAAAGTCAAATGACAATGTACCAAATTAAAATTTATTACTATATGCAATCCTATTCATGAAGGAAAAAACAATTTTAGATATTGTGAGTGAATATAGCAAAATGTGGCCACACAGATCAACTATAGGTACCAATAGATCCTATATCATCAACTAAATGTGAAATTTGCATCCCGAAAACTTGTAAACAAGGATGGATATTTGCATGTGTGGGACATATGCAATGTACTTGTTAAAATCACATGTGCAAACATGATTCAAATAATCTGTTGGAACATTTTTAGTCTATTTTTAAGAGTCTTGGCTACCAAGTTATTAAGTTCAATTATTCAATGATTCAATGGAATCAAATAACAGCTGATGCTGCAATACCGCCCTCTGTCAAAGTACTAAATTGAAATGTGTTACCATACAGAGGCATATTCATGAAGAAAATAACATCTTGGGATATTTTAAGTGCACACAGTCAAAACTGAGCCTTACAGATTCACTATAGGTACCATGTCAGCCTAACAATGTCAACTTTTGATTCCAAACATTACAAAATATATGCATATTTGTTTATGTCGGCTATGTAACCATGTTAGGATCAGTGGTAGAAAGTTAAATTCAAATAATCTGTTTGAATATTACTTATGTAATCTTTAAAGTGTCAGATAACAAATAATTTAAGTCATTATTAATGCATAAAGCAAAATGGATCATGAGAATTCCCATAATATCATCTGGGCTACAATGTCGCACTACATCAATCAACATCTTAAAGAAACTGAACAATAAAATGGAATGCATTCTGTGTTCAACTTACATCATTTTGCTGTTTTCTTACATGCAATGGTAAATATACCTGGGTAAAGTATATTTTACCCCTCTGACCTGTATTTCATTCACTGACAGCTTAATATGATTTTGTAGAGAACTTGAACAGGTTCTAGTATAAAGTCTTCATCTCTGTCCTCTCATTAAATACCCTATAACTATAGTTATAAACAATTACCGATAGCTATACAAGCAGATATGTGTTACTCAGGAAGTCACCCCATCATAAACACATAAATTAACTGTTTGAACTCCAAATAAATAGTTTCAATGACTTAAAGGTACAAAGCAAAATAGAATTTTGTCTTCATGTATTTTAAATGAGGGTCTCATTTTGACTAATAAAGATATTTTCTCTTATCAAATTTGACAAATATCCATCATTTGAGCTTGTATATGGTGTAGGAGTATATATATATGCTGATATCATTTAATATCATTCCCAAAAAATATTATATATGTTTATACTTGGTGGAAATTTTTTTTTTTTAATTGTTTTTTTTTTTTAAATTTCATTTAAATTTTTAAAATTAAAATTATTTGTTTACTTTTAATTTCATTTTTATATTTTTAAAGTCAATATACATAACATATTAAAATTTCATGTATATGTCATTAATAATAAAAAATTTATATCAGTTTCAAGTTTTTACTGACAGGCCATAGTACACAATTAATTTTATTATATGGTCTCTACATTTGTTTCTCAGTACTGAACTTTCCACTGTGTGACAATCAATACAAATCATATGTTAATCTAAAATACCTTCAAAGATGACTTTACGGTTTAGTTCTTGTCAAGGGTTGACCTGCATTTTTTTGAGAGGCTGAATTGTAAACAAAACAACAGGCAACGAAACACAGATGATTTCACTTCCGGATCATCACCATAACCTTATTACTCAATGTGCACTGTCGCCGAAATACACACAGACAACCACACCATAAGCTCACATTTTAAAGAATAATCAATTGCCTTTAAATTCTTACCAAGAAGGCCAAAATCTAACTCTAGTATCACCACCAAATTTAGATAGAAAAAAGTGATCTAAAAATAGACTGGGACTACATTCGTGGTTACTGAACCGGATTTTATTAATTGTGTACTGATTCCATATCTCGTAAAAGAGATTTTGAATTTAAAAGCTTCCAAACAAGCTTTCATGATACACGCACGAAGTATGAGGAGAAATCAAGAGTGGAAAGAATGAGGAAGGAGTGGAAAGTTGTAAAAGTAGAAAGAAAGGGAAAGGAAAGGAGGAATTAGGAAGACATTAAGGGAAAGAAGAAATAAAGAAACACTGAAGCAGATAAATTGAAGGGAATTCAAAGAATACTCTCTCACATGTAAATGGAAAAGTTCTAAATTATGAATTAACTTGTTCAGTCGGGTTTGGATAAACCAGGTCAATTTATATTTCTATTTTACAAGCGATTTTGTTTATGTTAAATATATTTATTAATTTGATTCTTTACATTTTCTTTAAAATTTGTATCTACTAAATTATGAGTTATATGGTGTTAGCTTTGCTGATTAGGCGTTCGATGTTTGTTGTTGCGCATATAGTGCAATATTATTTATAATACCGTTGCTAAAATGTAACATTAATAGCATTTAAAAAGTGGATGTTAGATAGTAATCATAACATGGCGATTCATACTAGGGTTGCGTGCTGAATTGTAAAATAACTCGCTTGTTCGTTAGTGAATCTGTTCCATTTCTTTCCCATTTCATTAAACTATTATCGTTGCAGATTCCATTTGGGGATTTTAAACACTACACAATGCGTTTGGAATAGTTTGACAGGGTGTTTGATATTTGTCAAAATGAGAGTTAGATAGTACTCAAAAAGAGGGACCCTGGATTAGTAATGAGAAAGTGGTTGCTGGATTGTAATACAAAATAAGTGCTGTACAAACTGGGTGTAGGATAGTAATACATGAATAAATGTTGAATAGAATGTTTATATGAGTTCATAACATTTCTTACATCACACCTTTTTTGCAGGATAGATAAAACTATAAAAGGCATTTGGGATAGTATGCATGTTGTATTAGTGCTAAAATTGTGGACAAGCTCCAAACAGCGGGTGATCGATTGTAATCAAAACGTAGACAATTTTTGGCATTTCACCTCCCCCTTCTTTAACATCCTCCCCCCTCTTGGGTCTTAATATGTTTGTATGCATTTAATCGCTGACTGCATAGAAGGAGGGGTGTTAGATAGTACATGTGTTCCTTGGATTGTATCTAAAAAATTAATTTAACATTTCCCGTAGTTCCAGACTACTCCAGTTGACCCTACATTTCTAAGATTGTTTGGGGATAAGAGGCATTCATTATTAAATTCCCATTGACCCCATACAGACGCACCGATGTAAATCTATGGACAATTTTAACATAGGTTTTCCCCGTTTCAATCATATGTCCCACACTAAAAAAACTTTGGGGGTTGACGTGAATTTTTGCATGTCCCCCAAATGCCCTACATTACGACTGACAACTTTGCTGTATGTTTGAGGAATAACAGAAAATTGGCTGTCAAAATTTATTTTATTTTATATGTTTGCATTGGATTGGTTTGATAAGAAATGCTTTTCTTCTCAAATATTCTGATATTGTCTTATAATAGTTATAGTTTGAAAGTTCTGAGCATTAAGCAAGCTAGTTGAGTATTATGTTTGCATCTAGTCTGTCTCAGATAAACAATTTTAACATTTTCCTCGTTCCACATGTTGAGACAGATTTTCTCGAGATTGTCTGTCTTTCAACTGCTCCAAATTCGAACCAGCCAATGATGAGTGCATGAGTATACGAGTCTGCAGTTCGTGTCTACCTTAGGTCCGATTATCGAGTCGTAGAAATTCGAGTTAGTAAAGGAGTTATTTCCCATGTATTAGATACCTCCTAAATAGCTCTCGTATATTTAAAATCCACTTCCACTGTTCCATAATCCACTTTTTTACGTATTTTTTTTACACGTTTATAATTTATATTAGTATAAATTACATTGATAAATTATGAGATTCTAAAAAATTACTCGTAAAAGATGTCCAAACAGATAAAAATTATAATATGTGCATCGGTGGTGTGTTTGCTTAAGATCAACAGTTCTAAATTACAATCGCCCATACCCTTATTTACTCGGCACCACACTTATCCAATGAAGAATGAGTGTGTGTTTATACATATATGTATGTCTGTGAGTGTGTTTAGGCATACATGTATGTGTATGAGTGTGTTTAGGCATATATGTATGTGTATGAGTGTGTTTATACATATATGTATGTGTATGAGTGTGTTTATACATATATGTATGTGTATGAGTGTGTTTATACATATATGTATGTGTGTGAGTGTGCGTTTGTGTTTCTTTGTATGTATGTATTTTGTGTCTTCTGTGTCAGTCTAGCATTTGAAAATGAAGGAATAAGACATACATGTGATGGTTTGAGAAACAGTATAAAGGAGACTTGATATGTTTAATGAAATTGGTTGATGCAGAAAGAAATAGAATCACCTCTTTCTTATTAGTACTAACTTTTCGACATATTACTTTTATGTGTTTAACTTAACGTTCGCTTTCCCTCCAAGTATGAGGACATTACAAAGTAAATTATTTGACTAGATTGCGTATAAGTTAATCACACTTTGTCACAATGCTGGCGAATGAATACGATGAATATTTAACATTACCTTCCTCCAGAGGCTATAACTTTGCGTGATTTTACAGCTGTAAGGTCTGTATTAGTGTTTCACAATATTTTACAAATTAGGATATGCCATTTAAATCGACAACTGACCGTTTTGATTACTCTCAGTACGGCAACAAAATGTAACACACTGAATGGAGTAATGGCCATCGGATAATCCGTTTAACATTTCTATATGCTTTCTTTACCTATTTCTTTTGTTCATTGGTTTTAGATCATACCATACTTATTGTGATTCAAAAGGGTTACTTAAATTGCTTTTTCGTGACTCTTTACAAAGCAATCTGTGATTTTCAGATGGATCGTGCCGGATTTATCTACAGGTTTTAATTTAAATGGTAGAAAGAAAAGTCGAGCTTTTAATGACACACTGGAAACACGTTACTCTGAATCATGTGCTAATTGGTATCTTTTCAAATTTGTAAACAGATGGTAACTATATTCATATACTGCATGAAAAAGAAAGGGATAGTTATCGAGAAAGCCCACTCACATTGTAAGACGCTGTAAGATATACTGGCATGCCTATCAAATAGGGTATGCCTCAGCATCAAGTTGTACCGTAGTAACGTAGAAGATAGAGTCGACAAAAGTTAAAATATTCCGATTATCAACAGTCTACAATCGAGGTTGTAATAATAAAAAATATATTCCTTATCTTTGTTGTGACCTTTTCTGATTCCTACATTCTGTCATACCGAGTAACACTGATAAGAGCTGCTACATTCGTTAAATTGATAATTGGTTTGAAACATTTTAAAAAGGACAAATAAACTATTGTCATTTTTGTATCTTTTGTTGGTTTTTTTGGAATGTCTTAAGGCATTCGTGCAATTTAGTTCAGCGATCTTCGTTTTTGCATTATGATGATTGTGGGAATATCAAAGAACCCGCTAGTTTATAATAATCATGATACTGGGCCGACAAGGGAAGGGGGACAACGGGGATATATCCGTAAAGGGATCCGGTTCGAATAACGCTTTTTAATTTAATAAAATAACAACTTTGTTTCTATAAGAACTAGGAGAGGCCCGAGTATGATCGCTCTCTACGGACCTGTCAAGATTCACTTGAATTTCATCCGAGTGTGATCGCTCTCTACGGACCTGTCAATATACACTTGAATTTCATCCGAGTATGATCGCTCTCTATGGACCTGTCAATATACACTTGAATTTCATCCGAGTGTGCTCGGTCTCTAAGGACCTGTCAAGATTCACTTGACTTTCATCCGTGTGTGATCGCTCTCTACGGACCTGTCAAGATTCACTTGACTTTCATCCGAGTGTGATCGCTCTCTACGGACCTGTCAAGATACGCTTGACTTTCATCCGAGTGTGATCGCTCTCTACGGACCTGTCAAGATACGCTTGAATTTCATCCGAGTGTGATCGCTGTCTACGGACCTGTCAAGATACACTTGAATTTCATCCGAGTGTGTTCGCTCTCTACAGACCTGTCAATATACACTTGACTTTCATTCGAGTGTGATCGCTCTCTACGGACCTGTCAATATACACTTGAATTTAATCCGAGTGTGATCGCTCTCTACGGACCTGTCAAGATTCACTTGAATTTCATCCGAGTGTGATCACTCTCTACGGACCTGTCAAGATTCACTTGAATTTCATCCAAGTGTGATCGCTCTCTACGGACCTGTCAAGATACACTTGACTTTCATCCGAGTGTGATCGCTCTCTAAGGACCTGTCAAGAGACACATTAATTTCATCCGAGTGTGATCGCTCTCTACGGACCTGTCAAGATACACTTGAATTTCATCCGAGTGTGATCGCTCTCTACGGACCTGTCAAGATACACTTGAATTTCATCCGAGTGTGATCGCTCTCTACGGACGTGTCAAGATTCACTTGAATTTCATCCGAGTGTGATTACTCTCTACGGACCTGTCAAGATACGCTTGACTTTCATCCGAGTGTGATCGCTCTCTACGGACCTGTCAAGATACGCTTGACTTTCGTCCGAGTGTGATCGCTCTCTACGGACATGTCAATATGCATTTGAATTTCATCCGAGTGTGATCGCTCTCTACGGACATGTCAATATGCATTTGAATTTCATCCGAATGTGATCGCTCTCTACGGACCTGTCAAGATACACTTGAATTTCATCCGTGTGTGATCGCTCTCTACGGACCTGTCAAGATACACTTGAATTTTATCCGAGTGTGATCGCTCTCTACGGACCTGTCAATATACACTTGAATTTTAACCGAGTGTGATCGCTCTCTACGGACCTGTCAAGATACACTTGAATTTCAGCGTTCAATATCACTGTATACAACTGTTCAAGAAACCAAAGTTTGTAAATTAAGATATATGCAATGAATGTTAATTGATGTTTACTTCCTTTCAGTCATTGCCCTATCAATCTTTCAGTTCTTTCTAATCAATCATCATTCTTAAAAGGTAAACAAATTCCGCCTTTCCACAAGCTTCTTTTTAAGCCATGTCTTTACAAGACAAATCGTTTTTTTTTTGGATGAAATAATTCTCCTTAGACATTCAATATGTGACAGTAATGCGATATTTACGCCGTTACATTATGCAATAAAGGAACGTTTATTTATACTGTATTTAAATGATAACATATAAAACGCTGAATACTGCCCCATTTGTGTATGTGTGTGTATGTGTGTGCGTGTGTGTGCGTGTGTTCATTAATGCGTTTGAAAATTAATTGTCATGGACATATCGATTATTAGAAAATATTCCTAAAATAAATTTCGTTTTATATGTTTTTTTACCTTTTCATATTTCTGCCCGACAAGAATATGGTCCATCTAGTCAAATTTCATGAGTTTATGAAAATAAAAAATATTAACAGAGAGTTTTTTTATTGATTAAAATTTTCAGATATCTGATATTTAGCTCTTCTCTTATTTGGATGTGAATATTTGGACCATTGAGACAAACCACGAGGAACAATTCTCTAGCGATAAACCTACAAAACCAGAACCCCAAATATAAGTCACCAACAACACGCTGTAACATTCGGCTACTACTGATTTCCATTATTTCAATATTTAAAGAAGATTTTAGGACAAATTGATCGCAAAATTAAAAGAAAGCCATGGAAGTTACCTTGGTAGAGTGTTGGTAATCTAAGGGTCAAATCAGCCCGGGTATAAAGCCTTGGTCTTGTAATCCGAGATTCAAATCAGCCTGGGTATAAATCCTTGGTCTTGTAATCCAAGGGTCAAATCAGCCAGGGTATAAAGCCTTGGTCTTGTAATCCAAGGGTCAAATCATCCCGGGTATAAATCATTGGTCTTGTAATCCAAGGGTCAAATCAGCCCGGCTATAAATCCTTGGTTTTGTAATCCAAGGATCAAATCAGCCTGGGTATAAATCCTGGGTCTTGTAATTCAAGGGTCAAATCAGCCTGGGTATAAATCCTGGGTCTTTAAATTCAAGGGTCAAATCAGACTGGGTATATAGCCTTGGCAACGTAATCAAAGGGTCAAATCTGCCCGGGTATAAAGCCTTTGCCTTGTAATCCAAGGGTCAAATCAGCCCGGGTATAAATCATTGGTCTTGTAATCCAAGGGTCAAATCAGCCCGGATATAAATCCTTGGTCTTGTAATCCAAGGGTCAAATCAGCCTGGATATAAATCCATGGTCTTGTAATTCAAGGGTCAAATCATCCTGGGTATAAAGCCTTGGCCTTGTAATCCAAGGGTCAAATCAGCCCGGGTATAAAGCCTTGGCCTTGTAATCCAAGGGTCAAATCAGCCCGGGTATAAAGCCTTGGCCTTGTAATCCAAGGGTCAAATCAGCCCGGGTATAAAGCCCTGGTGTGTCCATGGGAAAGGCATGATAAAGCCGTAAAGGTGTTCAAATTGTCCCCCACCCCCAATAACATCCATTAGGCCCACCAACCTAAAGTTAATAATTTGCTAACAGTCATCTAATCGTCGTCTTTGAAATTAACCCTTACGATGAAACCAATGAAGTTATAAACATTGATGTATTTGTCCAGCATAAACCCAGAGGTGGTTCTGAACTACTGTACTGTTTTAAACTTCACTCATGCGTATTGATCCAGTCGTTTACCTAACATTCATCTTGTATACATTTGAATCCTTCAGCATTCGGTCTTAACCACACTTCTGAGCAGTTTCAAGTTTCTTCCTTGTCCTTAACTTCAGTATTTCTACTGCCCCGAATGATTTTGAGTATAAAATTTAACTTCAACAAGATCAAACACGGCGACTATTTTCATCACTTTTAAAATGGATGGATTTAAATTGTCTTTTAGAGTTTGTCATCGACTCGTAACATGTATATTCGTACAAAGTGTATAATTCTTTCACGACGAAAATATCTTTCTGATAGTGGTTTTGCTCATATATAATATTTAGAACTTGAAAATATATAGAACTTGACATTTTTGAGAACTTGAAAATATGTACCTGTTAACATATTGTCATCTGAATCCTCTCCTCATTGTTCGCCAGAAGTCTTCATTCTTGACAATGTAACATTTATTTAATTGATAAAACATAATACCTGTATTAACAAAAATCACCCAAAGATTGTGCAACATAAATTACTATATATAATTCATCATAATTAACAATAATCTTTGTCCGGAAACAAATTCTAGGGGAACTGTGCAGAATTATGATACATATCAATGACAAGAGGAAATAGATTAAGGCTATTCTTTCCATTAGGTTGTATTGCAAGTGTACTTCATTCACGTCAATGGTCTGAATACGACTTGATTCCTAAATAAAACATATTCCTAAACATGCTGTTTAAAAGTAGATTTTTATAACTCATTTGAAAGACAACTTCATATATTTACGTGCTCTTGCTGTATATTTAGTTTAAAATTGAAACATGTATCAGCTACACAAATGTTAACAGTAAATAAGAAACAATGATGTGAAAAAATCTCCAGCATCTGTCTTCATTTTATATTAAAATCAACGAGAGATTCGACACCATTGATGTTAATAAAATTACAATCTACTAGTCCAGCATTGACCTAAAATTCGTATATTAACCTTTTACGGTGTTGGGGATTTAATGAATATTGCATACATATGTTTTAACGAGGACTTTATATAACGCCTAATCTTTAGAAGCTCTAAGCGCTTTACAACATTTGACAACGCTTAAAAAAGAATATAAAAAACCATTTATAATGAAATGATTACAAAAATTAAAAGCAAACACCACAAAATTAGAAAGAGAAAACATGCTGTAAATTTGTAAGGTAAGGATTGTATGTATATATGTATGTATGTATGTATGTATGTATGTATGTATGTATGTATGTATGTATGTATGTATGTATGTATGTATGTATGTATGTATGTATGTATGTATGTATGTATGTAGGTAGGTAGGTAGGTAGGTAGGTAGGTAGGTAGGTAGGTAAGTAGGTAGGTAGGTAGGTAGGTAGGTAGGTAGGCAGGCAGGCAGGCATGAATGCATGCATGCATGTAGGTAGGTAGGTATGTAGGTATGTATGTATGTAGGCATGCATGTATGTAGGTATGTATGTATTTTACCGTAGTGGTTTTACTTGCGTATCTATTTCATTATTTACTTATCTATTTGTTTACTTGTATCAGGGAAGGGGACGCATTTAAAAAGTATCCAGGCGAGAGAGGCCAACTATGCATACAAAATAATGCATGCTGTACATTTGATTGCAGACTGCATGTGTCGGTTAATAGGAAGTGGTCATTGCTGGATAATTTAGTGTAATGCCATTATAAATTAGCATCAGAGCTGTAGTGAAGTTGTTGACATAGTATAGTTCACACACTGCTTTCTTTAAAGCAAATCATAAGTTTTCGTTCATTTCCATGACAAAAATGATTTTTTACTTGTAATCGCCTGTTTTATTTAAAGCTTTTGTACTGACCGATTCCAGTGACACTAATTAATGATATCGATCACAGCATGACAGCGGTGACACTCAATTCATCTTTCTTTTTAGGATTTCTTCAAAAGTTTCCTTATCTGACTGATCGACTTTAATTGTTGTTTCACATTACTTTCTTTAAAATAAATCTTTTGCTACAGTACACGCATACTTCATGGTAAAGAAAGAAGTTCTGCGGTCAGAGAGCTATTTTCCCTGGGCAATAGTACATGCTAATAAATGTGTGGTTGTTACCGCTCTTGGTGCTTTTGAAACTGTCTAGCCTGATAGTGCCACGAAATATTTGCCTTTATATCGTGTTTAAATTTTATTTGGCAAAATTATGTTACCTTGTGGTGGTGGGCGACGAGGAAAGGGAGGAAGAGTGTCTTCTTTGCTAACAAAATAACGCTTGCTTCTACTTTTAATTCTGTTTCACGTATTAGTGTGCACAAGAATTCCATGATCAATAAAACATGTACAAATTCGGGTCAAGGTCAAACCACTGTTTCCATCTCAACTTCCGATATGGCAATAGTTGTTGACTCATGGTAGAAGGTAACTATCCATGGATTTACATAAGAGTCGACATCAAAGTATCCGTTACAGGTTTATGCCTATTTAGCCTTCATTAAAGTATAACGATCATTAACATGGATGAAGTTGTATAGTGTGTTGTTTTGTTTTTTATTGTTCCATGCATTTAGTTCTGCACACTCTCAGCATTGTTGCCATAATCTTTGGAATCGTGGTATGAGATGCTGAACTATTTCTGAGATATGCCGTGAGAATACTTATAAAAAAATGCACATGAATGTGTCAATTAAGGACGTCCTTTTTGGTATCATATTTTGAACCAAGACCACACTTTAATTGTCAATTTAAGAGTCAGTGTGATCTAGTTTTATTGACCCTCACTATTTCAGAAGGAGACAGAGACTGCATTACTGAGTTTAGAGGCCGAATTAAGATGACCCTTACCTACTTCAGATGGCATTCAAGGATATTTTACCGAGTTTAGAATCTTGGCTGAACAACGACCCGAAACGATTTTAATGCATCCCGTTTTATTTCTTATTTTTTTCTCCAATATCATGAACATATACTCGTTTATATAATGATAAGAGAATAACACTGTTTAGCTTGGTCTTGTCCTATAGAGTTTTAAACGTTTCTCGGAGATAATTTGGGTACTTGAACCTTATATAAATGTAAGAGAGCAACCATTGGGAATCGTCCTTACACGTAGACGAGATTCATTGTGAATCGTCATAACACGTGGACGAGTTTGAGCTGAATAAAAATTACCTTAAGTTTCATTTGCATTTTCTAAACTTTGACAGCATTGGTAACTATGACATACATGCATGGTATGGTATGGTATGCATGGTATGGTATGGTATGCATGGTATGGTATGGTATGGTATGGTATGCATGGTATGGTATGGTATGGTATGGTATGGTATGCATGGTATGGTATGGTATGGTATGGTATGGTATGGTATGGTATGGTATGGTATGGTATGGTATGGTATGGCATGGCATGGCATGGTATGGTATGGTATGGTATGGTATGGTATGGTATGGTATGGTATGGTATGGTATGGTATGGTATGCATGGTATGGTATGCCATGCATGGGATGTTATGTTATGTTATGTTAGGTTATATTATGGTTTGGTATGGTATGGTATGGTTTGCATGGTATGGTATGCATGGTATGGTATGGTATGGTATGATATGGTATAGTATTGTATGTTATGTTATGTTATGTTATGTTATGTTATGTTATGTTATGTTACTGTATGGTATGGTATGGTATGGTATGGTATGGTATGGTATGGTATGGTATGGTATGGATGGCATGGTATGCATGGTATGGTATGGTATGCATGGTATGGTATGGTATGGTATGGTATGGTATGGTATGGTATGGTATGGTATGGTATGGTATGGTATGCATGGTATGGTATGGCATGCATTGTATTGTATGTTATGTCATGTTATGTTATGTTATGGTATGTTATGGTATTGTATGGTATGGTATGGTATGGTATGGTATGCATGGTATGGTATGGTATGGTATGGTATGGTATGGCATGGTATGGTATGCATGGTATGGTATGCGTGGTAGGATATCAGCTTTAAAAGCTGATAAACATACTGTAACGGACAACTCCCTCGGCTCCACTTCACCGAGTCTCGCTTTATCGGGTTATTTATGAAAGGTATTGTGTTTGAAGTGATACCCAGCTGACTATGGCTGATGACTGGCACTTAAGAGTGTGACAGGTTACTACCTCAGCGGGATAACGTGCTCTTCCTGGCTTCTCATGTGTCACCGAGGTGGTCACTGTCGCCGACTAGGTCGGAAACGAGCAGTTGCAAACTGTGTCGCCGACTTATCGCAGGGTAGCCGACTTGGTCGCATACTTGCTGCAGTCGCCGATTGTGTCGCAGGGTTACCGACTGGTGGCCGAGTAGCCGACTGGCCTCCCTCTGGTCGCCGACTGCGTCCCAGTCGCCAACTGATCTTCGCAGATATGTCGCAGGGTCGCCGACTGGTCGATCGAGATAGAGAGAGAGGACAGTGCGAGATGATGAATGAACAGTTATCCTCAGTCAAAAACGTGCATTACTTTAAGACCTATGCGTGTGCTTGGACAAACTTATTAAAGCCGGGCTGTTGATTGACGAAAGACCGCGTCCCTATCCTTGTCGGATCTCCAGTTCTACGAAATACGACTAAGTGTGCTTGCTCTGGTGGTGTGATTATGCTGCTACACTGTAGGGAACGTCTTCAAACTATACTGCTTCCTAACACACCACCATAGCAAACACAGTTAGTCAGTATATATATATATATATATATATATATATATATATATATATATATATATATATATATATATATATATATATATAGATAGATATATATATATATACACACACACACACACAAGCGGAATCACATGACCCAAACTAAAACGTTTGATACCACTTTAAAGCCTGCTAAAACTTTAAAAACACAACATAAACTTCAACAAAACGAAATATTAAATAAAGAAACGAAAACTGAAGTACATGGGGTTTAGTAGTTGCAATTGTTATCACGGAAAACAGCATCATAGAGGATCATAACATGTAGACATTAGCTGGTCATAAGCATCACTGACACCGAGATAATGTCGGCAATCGTGGGCATAACATTAATCATCCCAGGGTGTACTTGCAAAAGGCAAGAATATCTATTAAATTTAATTTGAGGATGTTCTTTCAAAATTGTTGCCTGTTGACGAGTAGGATCATATTTAGCGCCCTTTTCTTTCCCTGTGTGTGTGTCTATGTGTGTGTGTGCGTGCGCGCGCACGTGCGTGAGAGATTTTAGAAGAGCATTCATTAAAAAAACGAGACGAATATTCAAAGAAACCACATTATGACTTCAGTAGAAACTGTAATTGTATCATATTGGTAGTATTACCATCAAAACGGGTTCACGAGCAGTGTAACAGAAAACAAGTTCACGAGCAGTGTCAAATGGAAAAATGGTACATTATAAGTGTAACACGGTACACCTGTCGGCAGGATCCACAAAATAATATATCGACACACCTGTTAAATACTCCCCCCTGATCATAACATCTTTTTTTCCTCGCCGTTTCGAGGTGTAGTTTTGCAAACAAATAAAAAAAAACGTTACAAATAGTTTCAAGATACGAACTGAACTTGTATAATAAAAATTCATTCAATTTGATTTGAGTAATGAGTTAATCTTTAAGGAGTCAATACAACTGCTATTTAACGTTGGTAACGGTTCCTTTTCTTTCAAGAAAATTCTCATTTTCATGTTTTCCACTCCAGATAATGTTTAGCAAATGTATTAATATCCAGGTAGAAATAATTAACCTTGAGCGTGGAACTTATTGAACAATCAAGAAACAACATTAATTATCTCGAAAAGTTTCATATGATACGTTCGGAGCTTTTAATTGCACGCTGTATGCTGTAGTAAAAAGTAGCATTACCTTTATTTTAAAAAGTTACAATATTTTAACAATTAACTATACCCTTTGCATCAGAAAGTAGCACTTGACTTTGCATTAACAAGTAGAATTACTGTGCACATTGACAATTAGCATAACACTTTGTATTCACTAGTAAAATTACCCTTTACAATAACATTCAACATTGCTCTTCATATTTTATTGTAAGATTACCCTTTGCATTAGCAAGTAGAATTACCGTTTGCATCAGCAAGCAAGATTTCTATGTCTTTGCAAACAGGATTACCATTTGCATCAACATGCAAGATTACTCTGTCTTAGCAAACAGGATTACCATTTGCATCAACATGCAAGATTACTGTCTTAGCAAGTTGAATTACCGTTTGCATCAGCAAGCAAGATTACTTTGTCTTAGCAAGCAGGATTACCGTTTGCATCAGCAAGCAAGATTACTCTGTCTTAGCAAGCAGGATTACCGTTTGCATTAGCATGCAGAATTACCCTTTGTATCAGCAAGCAGGTAACCCTTTGCACTATCATGCATGGTTACGTTTTGTATCAACAAATAACATTATCTTATCCGTTAACAAGTAACAGTACCATCGCCATTAATAGCCTGTATGTATTACCTTTGAACTGGCAGCTTGTTTGTACATTTGGCCTATCGTCCATCAGTTAGTGGTAATATACTGGTATTGCTGATAGTCCATCAGTTAATGGTAATATATTGGCATTACAGATAGTCCATCAGTTATTATTGATATGATATATTGTAATTCGAATCGTCATATCAGTTACTAGTAAGAGATGCACTTACTGCTGACTGTACTGTTTTTTCCAACAACCATGCATTAGAGATCTGAATAAATAGTTGACTGGCAAAACAAGAATTAATATAAAAATGAAAATGTTTGATATATACTGCGCGAAGTAAACCACATTTTCACGAAAATGAAATCAATAACCTTATAGCTATGATATTTTAAATTGTCTAAACGAATTTATTTAGTTTTAAGACAACAAAGTCAATGAAGTTTATTTTTAAGCACGATTTTGTTTGTCTAGCTAAAATGTTTTCTATTTTCACTTTGCAAATATGTTCATCTTGTTTGTCTGAAACCACATCTCCCAAACATTACGTTGTCAAAAAGCAATTAAATTAATTCCAAATATAAGCTGCCTCCATCGAATACACTGTGTGATATTGAGTTGAACCCTAGAACAAATAGCTTGTTTTCCTCATGTAATTTGAATTTACTTTTTAATGCACTGTACTTCGGAGTTTATTCTTACTAAAGTAATTAATATTCAGGCGTTACATTAAGTAAACACAAAACCGTATTACATAGAAAGACAATATGAAATGATTAATAGCAAACACAGACAGAAGACACCGGTTCTCAGATTTAGATATGACTAGATTAAAACAAAGGTGACATCGGGAACAATTATTGGTCTAGTAAATCATCTCTAGAGAGCGGTTTAATGATAGTGCCGGCACAGTATTAATGAAACAGGAGAAATCTAACAAATAAAAATTTTATCTGGGCTTTCCAAATTATTTTTAATTATTATTTTAGCTTTTCAATCTGACAAGGAGTCAGAGTAACAATGATACGATGATATGACACAATAATATTATGGGTGATTTAATTAGTGCCATCGAGCTACGTTTTCTACTAGGGTATTAATGACTTTCATTCGTCCACCAATGCATTCAGGCAGCAGTGTTTTGTTTAAGAGTATAATATCAATTACTCAATAATCAGCAGCACCAGCAGGTAGTGCACCTGTTTGATCTAAAAAATTTATATTAACTGTCTCAACAACTAGGTGTGCCCGCGAGAAGTAGTAGATCGGATAAAACATGGACAAATCTCGCTGAGATATTTGCGAACCATAATCTACATTATAATCACGCGCCATGAATGCCATCAAGCAATGATAAGCACATGCGATGTGATTATTTTCAAAATTCAGCAACACTTTCTTCAAACAGTTCTTCATGTTCTCAAAGAAATACCATATAATTTCGTATTTAAGAATTCTGTTGTCGGATATTCTGAATAGCTATAAATACAGGTCGTGGTGCTGATACTCTCTGTTGTGATGCGAGCTGCCAAGCAAAATTGTCATCAGTTGAGCTTGTTATCGAGTGTGTATTCATCGTCATCAGTGGTAACGTTGTTTTGCATCCGCTCTCCATAAAAGAGAGAAGCCGTTGTTCTTTAACGAGTGATGGTGACACTGCTGACATCCGCAACGAAATCTTTGTCATTGTCACATTTCTATGAAGTGCCATGGTTGCAGCTGGATCAACTCCCTCAGTGTGCCAGATAGCATGCATCGTCATCCGTGCCTTTTCGAAGGAGAGAAATTGAGTGTTTTGCTCCGAAGATAACGTTTCTAACATTTCTGCAGAAGCCAGAGATATGCGATAGTGGTATTGCTCAGCTAAATCTCCATTGAGCATTAATTTGATTTGAACGTGCTGCGATTCCCAGATTAAAATTCGCATTTACAAAGTATACTTCTTCAACATCGGGTGTAGT
>JAEAOA010000454.1:0-11853 GCA_016746295.1 Potamilus streckersoni
AATTTCTACCGTTTTTTACCATGTTGGCGATGGCAGCTCTCGAGAAGTCGAGTCGAATTCCTTTACCGGCTGCCAGCGAAGCGTTGTAATGTTTCAGCTGAGTATTTGTCAGCGATAATTTATGAGAACCTGATGCCATTTGTGCTGGTTTCAACGTTATTGAAATTCCACATTGTTTCGACGACGCTGACTTGAGTTTTTTAATTTGACCGTCGGTCAATTGAGCCATAACAGTGTGATATGTCATTTTTATTGTAGATATGTTGTGTTTTCAATTGTGGAAATATGTTTATTTACGTCAAAGATTTTCTACTGGAGCGTCGACGAGTCTCATCTGACCGCCGATACCTTCGATGAGCATTGACTTGTCGCTGAGGATAACCGCGATTGCTCTGTATCCGGGACCAGGTTCTCCAACTAACGCGTTGAATGTTATGTCAACGACTGATTCTTTCGTCAAGTCGAGATGTTCCAACGAGAAATAGTAGATCGGATACAGCGTCTGAAAATCATACTGAGATATTTGCAAGCCAGTGTCAACATTCTGATCACGACCCATGAAAGACAACATCCGATGATATATTCGTGCAACATTGTTGTTGTCGTCGTTAGATCTCAATTTTATAGGTTCAGCTGGTTCTTGCTGACCATTTATTCTCAGGGAGACTTCCGTTACGTCTAGCCTATCAAATATCATATGCGAGCGGGTTTGTTGAACGGGATTTCGTACTCGATCTCGTCGTTGTAACGCCACAAATATATGCCGCGGCGCTGAAATTCCTCGCTTTCCTGGAAGATTCCAAGTAAATTCAGTCTGGTTACTTTCAAGAGTGTCCGTGGTGACAGTTAACCAACTTATCAGACTGCTCGCTCCAGTTTCCATCCACGATAACAACCGCTGATTGACTGCGAGAGATGGCGTTAGCACAGGCATCCACAAAATTAGTTTAGATAACCTAACAATGCCATCGTCTGCCGCTCTAGTAGCATCGTCAGCATTGTTGGCAGGAATTCTACAGATGGCGTTGGCGTCATCGGATCTTCTCGTGAGAACAACAGTGTGTTTAGCGCCGTAGATAACTTTTCTGACATTTCTGCAAAATCCGAATATGTGATGAAGTGGAATCGCACATGAAAATTTCCTTCGATCTCCTTTTAGCATTCCGTTTCTGATTGCTTGACCGAGATTATAATCGGCGTTAGCAGGCGGAGTAATATCAAAATCTGCCGGCGGTCTTTCATATCCGGCAGGAGCAGGGTCTACCGATGCAGCTCGTGCCAATTTTATAGCATGATCATATTGAGTTGGATTAGCGGAGTCATTACCGTCTTTGGCAAACATCATTGACGGCCCGGCAGATCTTGTATAATCATCGGAATATCTAGCAAGTCCGAGAATTGTGCTAGCGATGTCGACATTAGTGTTTATCGATTCGATATCATTACCGTCGATGGCGTATTTTGCCCCCTCGAACAGCGCCATAACACCGTTGTTTACAAAGCCAACTTTAGTTCCCGCCGGATATGGATTTCCGTTTCGCAGTAGAATTTCACCTTCGACTTCAATGTATGCCTCACACGGAAGGAAATACTTACTTTTATCTTGGACTTGCAAGTCAATTCGTCCTCGTGAATCTGGTTCAATTGCTTTGTAGGCAAAATATTGGTAATTTGCGACAGAATCATCCTTGGGCACTGGTGCTTCCATGTCAAACGCGACGTCGATGATCTTCTTAAATGACATTTTTTATACTAAGACGTTTTTATTTTCAATTATCGAAATGCTTGCATTTCCGTTGGCGATTTTATCGTCAATGATTTCATCGTCAATGATTTCATCGTCGGCGCCGAAGTCCACTTCCCATTATGGCATTTGATAATTCCGGCGAGTTAAGAATCAACGAGGCTGCTCTTTCTTGTAAGGCTTTAGTTATTACTTTTCTTTCCGCGGCTGGCATATTCTCCGTCGACGGTAGTTGAAATTTTTGTTTTCTTCTAAACAACGACGCTGCTTTATCTTTCACGGCGGAAAATGCTTTACCAGCCAAGTCTCCAACGGCACCAAGTGTTTTGTCTCGAATTACTCCAACAGCTTTCATACCGAGTTGTTTAGCGAGCGGAGCAACTTTCGGAGCCATTCCCGTAAAGAAACCCAATATAGTATCACCAAGTCCTTCTCCGTAAAACGTCTTATACACTGGAAGACGTGAATTTACCACAAACACTTGAGTTGGTTTATCGTGATTGTAATGTATAATCATCTTTTATTGTAAAATCACTGGAATTCTAATTGCGGAATTGTGGAATTGCTTGCAATTTTTAATCGCTGTAATATCCACGATAATGACTATCTTCGACTAAATCCTCGATAAATTCCCGATACGTGTGGAGATCAATTATCTTATTCTGGAATAACCGCTGTGCTATCTCCGCGGACTCATTAATTATTTCAATTGAGTTGTTACCGGCGCGTCTTCCCCCGATGAGGACTTCCAACCGAGAAACATCTCTGACGAGGCTGTCGGGACATATTTGCGAGTCATGATAAGTCTTGGCGATCGGTGTTATTCCTTCCCCGTTTGTTTTCTTCGTTTCTGGTGGCGAGCTCAAAGAATCCAAAAACTGCTGATCTTCAGCCGATAAATAACCTGACTGTGGCATCGGCGCCGACTCTGATGATTTAATTTTTTTTACCCTCGTCGCAGCCCTTTCCCCAGCTTTCATCGCAGATGATCTAGCTTTTCCCAATTCAATTCCAAATATATAACGTTCATATTCGGCAGCACGTTTTTTATCTTCGGTGAGCGTAGAAATATTTCTTTGTATTTTGTACATATTATCGGCCCATTTATCTATATTCACCTTTTTATTTTTGTATTCATCTTTGAGATACTTATCTTTTTCGGTGTAGTATTGCTCAGCCATATATGTTCCAAATGCCTCATATTCTTCAGGTTTGAGTAAATCAATATTTCTAATTTTATTCGTCGCTTCTTCTGTCAATAAATTAACAAATTTAACACCCTTTTTTCGTGACGGGCCGGCAATTTGCTCATCTGTTTGTTGTTCTTCTTCTGTTTGCTGTTCTATTGCAACTGTTTGTTTTGGCACTTGTTTAACATTGCTGGATATTTCCTTAAGCAGGTCAGATATTGGTTTTTTGTCATCACGTTTAAAAGCATCATCGGGATCTCCGTACAGGGCAGTTTTTATTCCCGTGGTAATTGGAGCGAATGTTTGTATATTTCCCTCGAGGATATCAGTTTTCACTTGCTGACGTTGTTGTAATTTTTCTTTCAGACGCTCGTGGACCGGTAGAAAATTACTAATAGCTTTAAGTTTTTCTCGTGCTAATCTGGTAGATGGCGCTTCTGGAATCGCTGGCGATTTTGCTTCCATTATTGTAAAATCGTCAACACGCTAATTGTAAATTTTCAGTTGACGAATCTTGCAGACCCACGTCTGTTCACGTGGGGGTCGGGGAATGTGTGATATCTAGGTGGATTTTTTTATAATGTCAGATTGACTCGTGGCAGCAACGATTTCATCGTCGACGGTAACTCTTTTGGATAGAGGGATTTGTGGACGGATTTATTTTGGTCGGTTCGACCCCCCCGCTGATGTTCGCGTGGGGATGAGTAATATCTAGGTGGATTTTTTTATAATGTCAGATTGACTCGTGGCAGCCTCTACGGCAACTCTTTTGGATAGAGGGATTTGCGGACCGATTTATTTTGGTCGGTTCGACCCCCCCTGCTGCTTGACGAATCAAGTGTGTGTGTGTGTGTGTGCGTGTGTGTGTGTGTATGAAAACAATTTATAATTTATATTAAGATGTCTTATGTTTTAATTTTTTAACTGGTTCAATTTGTTTTAAGTCTGTTTTTCTTTAAATGTGAATTGTTCGAAAATTATTTAAGTTTTGAAACAATGTAAAATGTGCTAAATTTATATTTTTGTTTGAAGCATGTTTAATTTAATTAAAATTTGTTCACCTATCAAATTATTTAAAATTTTCTTTATTATTTCTGGAGAGTTTCAATTATATATTTTTAGAAGAAATTACAAAGATTCTGGGCCTCAGTATCAAAAGCCTCTGCTCCATTAAGTAGTATATCAGAACTGTATCACATTTTCACTTCCGACCGCTTTACACATTACACTCTAATTAAAGATTTACCACTCTTTAAATATATTACGTGTTAACTCTCTAATGCTATTTGGTGCACTACGGTGTCACGTTCTCAGTAATCTTACATAGGCTGATTCATATCCTTGGCACTGATTTGATTGTATGTACATGTATATTAATTAGACTAAGGACCAATGCACTTTACCTCTTTTACTACGGTGTTGCTGTACACACACGTGTGTGTGTATGTATGTGTGTGTGTGTGTGTGTGTGACTTCTACTAGTTTATATCACATTTCATTACGCCGCCATGTGATTAATTTTATTATACATCCACTAGATTATCTGTCACATTTATAGTACATTATGTATGGCAAACGTTACTAAAAATAACCTTTGTATAGTTATGAGGACACGAACTCAAAATATCAAAGGCACCACACTGTAAGGTTACTCTTCATTTTGATTATTGTTATTATGACAAACAATCAATTTTTTTGGCCCTGCAGAATACGGAAGTAGGCTGGTAATCTGAGTCCCTTGTGGCTGATTAACACACTTTCTGTAAACGCTCCTATCGATTTGTTTATATATATATATATATATATATATATATATATATATATATATATATATATATATATATATATATATATATATATATATATATATATATATATATATATATATATGCATGCGATGTGTTTCTGCCATCCGGCGATTTACTATTTAATATTTATCCAATCAACGCAAAGGTCGCGCCTGTATCTTAAGAGAAAGAAATAGTTCCAAACATGTGGTTCCATAACTTAATTTTCATGAGTTAATGAAGTCAATCTGATAATCCCTTGGAAGTATTTTTAAACTAAGGAAAATTCTTTCAAATAAAAGTTTGTGAATATGTGCTTTTGCAAAGTCTAAAAAATTGTGATGCTTCACTTCCTTTGTCAAATCTTCATTTTCGGAGGTGCGTAGTTTGCAGGTTGTAAAGCTCTTCAGTTTCGGAAGTAAGTAAATCTTGCTTATAGTTTTCAGTCCCATAATGCATAAGTAGCATTGATATAGTCTGGTCCCCTGCTTAGTATGCTCCCTGCGATGCACTCCGCTATATAGCGGAGTGTATCGCAGGGAACATACTAAGCAGGGGACTAGACTAGCAGTGATATTATCTGGTAGAGAACCAGACTAGAAGTGATAGGTTAATAAACAAAACAGAGCTTGTGAAGTTGGGGTTAGAAACACAAATTTGGAGGCATTGAAATTGTAATGCACACTTTTATGTGACAGGCCACCGCATGGGACAGTAGTACAGCGACATCCTCCTCGAAACTTTCAGCATGGACTTAGGATCTGCCTGTTTCAACGCACTTCTACTCAGCGCAGTGTTGCTATTATTATTGCTTGTACAGTAAGTATATGTAAATAATCGTGGAGTGAAAAGCGGTTACATAGATACTCTTACCTTTTGGTCAGTGGTGGCTTTGTGGCGTATTAAATATCACAGACATAAAAGTTAAGTTGACTCTGGAGAAATCATCCTCATATGTGGTATGGATTACGCGATAGAAATAACATTATATATTCATAGCGTATACTTTGCAAAGATATATACTGTAATCTAGACCAAGAAATAAAGACAAAAAAAAAACAACAAACAAACCAGAGACCTACTAGTGGGTCTAACTGTAATCATGCTAAAAGATGTCAGTCTATTGTAGAATAAAGAAGTATCATTGTGTTCTGGTAACAGTCAGGTTAGAAACTTTAAATCAGTGACTCAATAGACTTAGTTCTGTGCACTTTTTATCACATTAAACGTTTTAGTTATTGAAATCGGTGAGTTTTGGTACAAACAAACGGGGATGTAGCGTTAGACTGTAGTAGAGCCTATTTTTAACTGCGTCATCAACTCACTGCGGAATAATGATGTTAACCAGGTCACCATCCTCCTGGCTTACTACATATTTCAACACCTCTTCAAATTCTTTAGAGTGATATCAGATGGTTTGGTTTTGTGGCAAAGCAGCACAAGTTGGTAATGTGGTGTTGAGGCCTTGAAAGTGCTTTGCCTCAGACCCACTACAGTAGCCGTACAGGGCTGATCCGATGGTAGCGGATTTGATTGTCTGTTTAGGATATATAGGGCTTAACACTATTTTTCAGCACTTGATATGCTTTACATGGCAGCTTTTATATTTATTTTTTTTTTTAAAAAAATACATGGGAAAACCAGGGAAAAAACAGACCGACGCGAAGCAACATGCAAACTTTTTTTAAAAACTAGGAACTAGGTCATTTGAGTCGAGACTGGAAGTCACGCGGAGAGAAGTGAAATGTGTCCGTAATCCGCATTGTGTGTGTGTGTGTGTGTGTGTATGATCGAATATATATATATATATATATATATATATATATATATATATATATATATATATATATATATATATATATATATATATATATATATATATAGTTGTGTGTGTTATGATCCGCCAATGACGCAATAATGCACTTATATAAAAATTCTTGCAATTGAGTGCTGTCAAATCTAGGCTTATAGATTCATGACGAATTTACACTCATTAATAATCAGTGACGCATGAAAATAACGAAAAAATGCATCAATAATCCCCATTTTCTAAATGAATTTAACATTGTACACAATTTCATCACAATCCTTTCTGCTTTCTTTTCACCTCTTCCCTCTCATGTTTATGCATATGTTTGTATACACTCTCTGATTAAAGATTTATACGCAGAATCTGGGGTGAGGGACAAAAAAAATGGGATTGATTAAAACCTTAAAAAATGAATTTACACCAAGTAACCTACAAGAATATGGTACGTCTTAACTGTATATGTAAAAAAAAAATTTGGGATTTATCTCGTGTTTATATAATCAATTAAACAAAGGTACAGTAGCCCGTCGACACTACACGGTATTTTTTTTTCGGTTACGATGAATACATAATGTAATGTATATAATGCTGTTATCTCTCACATACTGTAATGTATATAATGCTGCTCTCTCTCTCTCTCTCTCTCTCTCTCTCTCTCTCTCTCTCTCTCTCTCTCTCTCAACATATAAAAATAAAACACAAAACAAAACAAGAGTAGATGGTGTTCGCTAATGTAATACGATGATGTCTCTGGACCTATGAATGATGGTATAAAATATTTTAATTACTTCTTGTTGATTCGTCATTTCGCTTAGTTTCTATTCCGCACTAATTTCCATGCACCCTGTACGAGAATGGCTGCGTGTTCACTGTTCAAGAGCTAATCATGTGTTTGTAGTGCTCAACATTTTTATATTAAAACCATCCTTTATGTTTAAATCATAAATATTTCTTATATTGATTCAATCAATGTGAATATCAATATAAAATTAAAAACAAAACCAATCAACATATCAATTTGAAAATGTAATTGTGAATATCGAACACTCGGCATGAATGTGCGGAGTTCATTCACTCGGTCAATACACACTTGCCTGTGGTCAATCTAGACTCTGTTCAGATAGCAAATATATGTATTAGCAGGCGACCTAAATACATGTATATTTTTTTTTTTACAATGTATCTTGAATATATCACTCGTTACCTTTTCAGTGGGGGCCCCGAGTGGCCGAGTGCTCTTAAGCGCTGACCGTTACGGATCACTGCCATATATATATATATATATATATATATATATATATATATATATATATATATATATATATATATATATATATATATATATATATATATATATATATATATATATATATATATATATATATATATATATATATATCTCTGAGAGAGAGAGAGAGAGAGAGAGAGAGAGAGAGAGAGAGAGAGAGAGAGAGAGAGAGAGAGAGAGAGAGAGAGAGAGAGAGAGAGAGAGAGAACCTGATAATAGATTTCGTGGTTTTTGCACTTTAATAAGTACAAGTGCATACGTACCGGGCTCAAAAATCTGGGACGGCTATACATTTAATTTGTCGGTCATCTAGTGTAGTGCAGAATACTGTACGACCGCTTCCTCGATGTCGGTTCTGCACTACACACATCTTTCAAATGTCTCAGCTACACTGAGAACTTCAAATCAATCTCAACAGGGTATCTGTTTAATTTAAACAAAGCAAACGGTAAAATGCATCTAAAAGGAAGTTTAAGACAGTAGGAACAATACAACTCCTATCCAGCGATACGTACTTCTCCCTGTAAATAGCTCGTACTTGTCAAAACATTAAAAGCTTCATGGTGTCTACCTTGATCTAAACCCCATCTGGAATTCATATACCGATTTTATGTGTGCAATGGACATCAAAACCACTCATGTCTTAAAAATGCTGTCGAAATTATTTACAATTCAATCGCGTAAACTTAATTGTGCTGAGTATATACAGCCATAGTCCGATAAATCAACACCCCCCCCCCAATCTGTGTTGATACTGATGGACGATGTGTGGGTCTGATGTGACCTGTTCATTAAAATGTGCAATTTTACTGCATGCAGATCTTGCCGGAACAAACCTGCGTATACTTTAGACACTCGGCGGTAACTGGCAATAGCCGTATCAAGCGCGAAATTAAAAATGGACAGATGGTTGTGCTATTCCAGGTGGATTTACAAGTCACCAAACATATGATACGCTCCGGAAATATAATGTACATACTACCAAAAGAACTCCACAGCCGACTTTAGCTGCACAGGCACAAGAAATACTGATTAGTGTATATAAAAAACCCCGATGTGAGCAGCTAAATTTGAATGCAGATCATTGCAGTTTTAATAAATAGGTGATATCAGCTCCTCACCCGAAAATCAACATCATCACCGGTGAAGGGCTAATACAGCCATTGATAGACTACCATATGGTTTATGGTTTTTCTCCGCATGTATGTATGATACCCTGAGACAGACATACTTATTATGTTTATATGCGCGCATATTGACCTCACTTGTTTGTCCAGAGTAGCGGTCCATGTGTATGTGGCCTCTTACAAACCAGTCTCGTTGGTTCAGATGTTGCGCTGAGACAGCAAAAATGCACTTGATATACAATGACTGTATGAAAGAAAGAAAGGAAGGGAGAAGGAGATTAATATTTTTTTTTACTGGACCCCCCAATTATTTTATTTAATAGACCAATTACCTAGAAGACACCTGCCAACTTTTGATCATGCATATCTGCTTGTTTGAAGGAGAGTTGTATTGATAATTCATATTTTTATATGTGCACAGTAAACGTTAATGCAAAAATTTATAGTCAGAGAATGAATAACTTTTCAGCAGTATATGGGGACGACCTGTTTTAATAATTCTATCCATTTATTGCGTGTCAGTTAAATTATAACCAAATTCGTTGTTATATATTCAGTGCTAGATATATTCGCTTTTTATTCATTATGGACATACTTACCTTCCATCTTGATTTATTTTTCTTTCTTTCTTTTATCTCTTCCTTTTTTCTTATTTAAAATCAAGAAAAGTTGTGTAAAAGTTAGAAATAAGTTTTTTTTTTATTCAATATACTTCTATTTTCTAAGTATATGAATAACTGTATTGTTTCACATTATCTGGCGTAAATGGGCCTTCAATTTTATTTAACTCTTGCTTCACCATGACTAGTTTTTGTTGTATGAGGGCACACATTACATGAGGAATATCAATTGTATAAATGCTGAACAGGTGATAATTTTGGAACAGGTGATAAATTACAAATGTCACCATCCAATAAATCACGTAATTTACATATTAAGGTAAAATGTCTCAATTACAATTAGTAATTAATACGCACATCAGTGTGCAAGGAACAAGAGACAATAACAGCATTTTGTGAATTTAACGTACTGCTATGATGGGAAATAAATTTTCTTTCCTTAGAAGCATGCAGTTCCGATTCTGGAGAAACATTTTAATATTAATGATAATATCAATATATCAATTTTAAAAGAAAGAAACGATAAAATTAATTTGTGTAGAATATATTGAAATCTCTAGTTATTGGAAGACAAAAACCTGCAAATTTAAGAGAGTGCTATGATATTGATTTGGATTGTAGGAGAAGCATGGCCCAATCAATAATTTATATCCTGAATATAATAGGACATTGAAATGAATTTAGATTAAGCATTATTATTGTTTCCTCAGCTTGACTTGGTGATGAAAAAAACCTAATTAATAGCCGAGGTCGGAAGTTCAGCATCGGACAACGAAAATAATTCAATCAATAAAACCTTATTAATTTCGTTGTGATGCTGGGAACAAAGTAATTGATAATCAAAGAAATTAGTTTGAGAGTTCGTAATGTGAATGACCGCTTACTTAGGAAAAATACTGACCACACACTCACACTCTATCTCCCCCCTAAACTTGATATAAAGTTAAAGTTGTCCTTGACTAGCACGCAAGAAACACGCGTGACTTTTTAGATGCATTACACAGACCTCTTTTTGACCTTGAATGAAAATACTCATGATCAAGCAGCTTTCAGAATATAAAAAAAGGCTTTGAGCTGCTTTGGTCTCAGTACGATTCCAAGCTCAGAAGAATGTCATGCAGCAGCAGAGAGGGTGAACCCTACAACAATATATTTGCGACAAAATCGATTAAAGCCTCAGAATGCCAATGGAGCCTTCCTACGAAATCTCATATTTTAACCAAAAAAAAATTAAAGGTCCCATCTTAGCGATTCTGTCGTAAATACATTGTCATAACCACACTCAAATTGCTGCCATCTACGTCTACAAATTTTTGCGACAGAATCGATTAAAGCCTCAGAATGCCAATGGAACCTTCCTACGAAATCTCATATTTTAACCAAAAAAAAAATAAAGACCCCATCTTAGCGATTTTGTCGCAAATACATTGTCATAACCACACTCAAATTGCTGCCATCTACGGTCGCAAATATGTTGTCATTTCACCCTCTCTGCTGCTGATTAATACAAATTATTTAACCAAATATTTGATCAAGTCCAATACGATATCGTGACCGAGGGTCGTGTAAATTTATTGTTATAAATCCATATGGGACAGACTGAGCATGACCAAAGTAATTTTTAAATCCATTGAAGTCCATATCGGAACACCATGTCTGCCAAATATTTCGTAGCGTATGTGTATCAACGCCATTGAATACAGCAAGAATATTGCAGTTATCGCGAATCACTTTTGGAATTTGAGTATATCGTTGAGTGACATATATCACGTCAGTGTTTTTATGCCTACCTCGGGAAAATATTCTAGCAGGGTTCTTTTGATTATCTAACATTACATCATCGTACACTACAAGATTGTTTATGTCTCCATCGAGATCTTCTACTGATGGTGCATCATCAATATCAGTAATAAAGTCGATTACACTTTCACCTTTAATTTCTGATGCTTTTTCATTATAATCTTTTAGCACTTCATAGCACCGTTGATCATCTACGGATGGGGCAACTAAATATAATTTATCCCACTTCATAAATCGCATTATCAAATTAAGCAGTAATTGTGTTTTGCCTGATCCAGATGGTCCGATTATAATGGCACGGACAGAATTCGGAAGCGCTGCGTGGTGTTTTACCGGTTCTCTTCTTTTAGTCGCTGAAAAATCAATTATATTCATAACGCTATATATAAATTATGGATCTATATTGTGTTAAGTGTAAACAGCGTACTGATACAACCGATCAGACAACCATTACAACTAAAAACAATAGACTAGCGCTTACTGGTAA
>JAEAOA010000455.1:2500-187500 GCA_016746295.1 Potamilus streckersoni
ACGAATGTTGTTCACAGCTAACTAACAGTGATTATACTGACACATGGGAACGTTGTGCACAAATAACTTGACAATACCGGGCAAGTGATAATACTGAAATTTAGGAATATTGTTGGTAGCTAGCTAGTGATCACGCTGTAACATATTAGTTTTGTTGTTAGCTAATTAGTGAACATTGCTGAAACAGACGAATGCTGTTCACATCTAACCAGCACTGACCACAGTGAAACAATATGAATGTTGCCTACAAGTAACTAGCAGTGATTTTAAACACAGGGATATTGTTTGCATCTAGCCAGTAGTGATCTCACTCAAATACATGAATGTTGCCCGCAACTAACTAGCAGTGATCATTGAGAAACACAGGAATGAAACATGCATTTTTGTATCAACTAACCAGCTGCATCAGTTGCACTCTATAGTATTGATGTAATCAGTGATAAAAAAGTGACACATGGATCTAAAACTGCCGAAGTAGAATCGTTTAGTCAGAAAGATAGATAGATCTAATAATTGAAGGATTTAAAGAACAATTTTTTAAAAAATGTAAAATACTGACAATTTAAAATATGTGAAGAGGATTAAGGTACATCAAAACTGTTCAAGGCGATCGATCAAGTGTGATCTTTTTATACACTCATCAACATTGTTTATAAGGCAGCAAATGTGTTTGTCCTATAGCATTGGTTTAAAATAGTACTCATTTAAAATAAAAGTAAGCAGGTATGGATTTTAAAACCCCCAAAGACATTACACATATGATTAGGATTTATTTACAGGGATTAAACAGCTCAACCAGAATCACTTACCAATCAAGAGACCTTATTTTTATTTTTTTAATTTTTAAAGTGGGAGGTGGAAAGTGCTAGAGTCGTCAACGAAAAACGGAGGGTCGGATGACAGGAAACTCTTTATTTTGCATTAGCACTATATATAACTTTATTCTCTTTCTTGAATAAATTATTTGAGATATTATGTAAAATTACGCTGTAAATGCATTTTTTAACAAAATCAACAAAGTGAAGTCTTTTATCCAGCAGCAAATTGTAATTTACATTATTTCCTATCTTTAATTCTTTTCAACCATTCCATACTTCAACATTTATATATTGTTTCTTATGATTATTAAATTACTTCCGAAACATAATTTTACATGGCAAACTGAAAGGTCCATAAGTGTCATTCGACTGGCTATGAAATACTTACATGGTTTACATATTGGCATTATACATTATTGCCAATGTGTCTGTGTTATGTTGTACTATAAATAAAAATAGTCCCATTGTTATTAAAACCTACATACTTGATAATATCATATATTTTGTTAGATGTTTGTTAAAAAATCGAAACAAAAACCCAAGTGTTCTGTGGTTCTTGGTGTCTGGCCTGCATTGGTACGTTTGTCAGGAACACCTCTGAATTTTTCAACATGATGCTTGGCGAGACAACCAAGGCCTGAGTTTTGCAACATGATGCTTGGCGAGACAACCAAGTCCTGAATTTTCCAACATGATGTTTATGCATGCGAGCCAGCCAAGGCCTGAATTTTCCAACATGATGTTTATGCATGCGAGCCAGCCAAGGCCTGAACTCTTTGCATATTATCTTAGCTTCGTTTGATCCATAGTAATATTATCCCAGTGTCTCAGCGGATGTAGAAAAAATGTTACTTTCCAAAATTATAACAAAACTTTAACATTGTTTTGCAAGGATTAAACATGATTTTTTTAAGCAGGCAAGAGATAAAAGACAGAAACTTTAAGTATATCAGGGTCTATTCTACAGACTTGCATTGATGTTATACCAAAGTTTCATTTGAATGTAGAAGAATTGTGACACATAAACTTGAACACAAAATTTTAGCATTCTTCGCTATCGTGAATCAAGCTTCCTGCTTAAGAAGGCGAGAGAAGATATTAGCTAAGCATATCAACATACAAGCTTTCAACCATTAGCAATCGTAATAGCATCTGCCTTTTTCGTCAAGTAAGAAAGAAACCTTAGATGTAAGTCGTCGCCATGGAGAACTATATCCTGAACTACGTTTGCTCACATCAAACAATATGGAAGCGGACGGAGATTACCTTAAAAACATGATCGCTTTTTACTGTCGCAACATTACCTGAAGCTAACCGCCAGGTAAATCACCAAAATCATCAAAATCAATATGAATTTTAACAACTAAATCTGAGGTTATTTTGAGACCAAATTACAATAGCCAAGTCATTTTTAGATCAGATCTGTTTTGATCACACTGAATATCCTCGTTATATTGATATTCAAGCAGTGGAGAAACCTCAAACGTAATTTGACCACATTGAGAAGTATATTTTGAACTACTTTTGTTCACATGGCACAATATGGCGGCGGTAGGAGACAAAGTCACAATTGGAATATGATTGTTATTTTCTGTTGCAATATAGGTGATGCACTCCACCATATTCGAATCACCTATCGCTACAGTGATATTGTCAAATGAGTTTCACTTCAACTGATTTAGAAGAACATCGATGTGTATAAGAGAAATACAAATTACGCTCGGTTTTTTTTGGGCAAAGCCCGAGTTAATTTCTGGTTTGATGTTTTCTGTTCGTGTGTGTATAGTTTTGCCAATATTTTTCTGTTGTTGTTTTGTTTGGATTTTTTCTTCAATAACTGAATCCATCTTACTTACTGAAGCGGAGTCAAAATTAAGGATTTTTCATTTCCTCTAGAATATATATGACGTTTTATTAACTTCAATAAAGTAAACAAAAGACACAATATTAAATCATTTTTATTTAATGTTGATAATTGAGTCATATTACTCATTGAGGCAAAGTAAAAAATTAAGGATTGTTAATTTCGTTTTGAATATATGTGTGACAAATTGGTGGCGTGAAAAACACACCAACCTCTTTCACTACGGTTCGTTGCTAGGGAATGACCTACGCGGAGTGATTTACCCAGTGTGGATAGATAGAAAGAAGAATGCAGATCATTGAACAAGTATTTTGAAGAAATAAACACGACGAGCCCCCTTTCAATGAACAAATATAAAATTTAATCAGTTTATCAACAGAATTTAAAATGAAAAGAAATCAATGACATAGTTACAAAAAAAGGAAAAATGTTACTAACATGTACTCAAGAAAAAAGACAATACAAATTTCTTTAAATGTAAAATTACTTTCAACGTTAATATACTTTCTTCATTGCCAATGAGATGTGACCTTTGAGCGCAACGATGAGAGACTTCATCTCCTAATTTATGCAGACATCAAGACTTCCGTTCGTCCCTGCTCTGTCGATCTTTGTCTAGCTTTTTCGTCTTGGACTCTTGTCCGTCGAACTCTGACTTAAAAAATCGTCTCTGGACTTAGATTTCTGCGTAGAATTTGTTCTCGTCCTGTGATTGTTCAGGGGTTTCTCATGTGAATCCAGGAAAGCTGTTTCCTTTTGCCGTTTCTTTATTCGTTTCCACGAATCTCACGTATAGTCTGTCTCCTAACTGAGACAACTATCTGGCCCCTTACTCAATAATGAAGACGTACTTTTTACGAATTCAAAATGTAGAGATTGCCTACTTGCTGAGACAAACTCTCGCTTCACTGCCAAATCACGAGATAACGTCTCACAAGATCCCGGAATCATTTAACTTCCCTTGCGAAAGATTAAAACCTGTTGAATTTTCCTAAAGTAAAACCTTTAATTTCTTACAGAGTTACGCCCATCAATCCATATTAACCAATCGGAATAGACTGTTTCCTAAACCTGTTCGTAGAATTTTTGGATTGACAAGAAAACTACACAACTAATCATGCCGTAATTAATCATTACTTTGAACTATCATCTATAGCCAGCTGCTGCCTTTAACCGGTCGATTTTGGGGAAAGGTCTTATGTCCTTCTCTTGTACCATAGCATCAGACTCGGTCATGTTACGTCGGTTAGAACAAATTCCCTTTTGACGTTCAGAGATGAAATGAAAAATAATCATCTAACTATCTCTAGCCCTTTCTACTTTAATTAAGTTAACTTTGATACAATTCCTTTAAACTAAGCTTCTAAGAGGTTTCAAAATTCAACACATCACATAGGCCCCCCCCTTTAAGAGTAAAATCTGGGATTTTGCTCATCGAATTTTGAAGTTACAGTTTAATTTAATGTTTACATGTCCTGAAGTGACCCCTTCACCTCAGACTCAAGTAATCGACTCATGCAATCTACCCCCACATTTGAGTTTCCACGAATGTCACGTAGCTGTACTTGATATTGTTGTAGAAACAATGACCACCTCATTAAACGCCCATTAGTCAATTTAGCCTGTGCAAGATACGCTAAAGGTTGATGATCGGTTTCTAGAGAAAACTTTCGCCCATACAGATAACGCTGAAATTTATGGATCCCAAAGACAATCGCTAGGCATTCCTTCTCAGTGACTGAATAATTACGTTCAGAGGTATTAAGTTTCCTACTCGCGTATGCAACAGGAAATAAGTCCCCGTCATGTTCTTGCAGTAAAACTGCACCAAGACCCCTGTCAGAAGCGTCTGTACGTAACACAAAGTCCTTTGTCACGTCTGGTAGCTTAACAATGGCGTCTGACGTCAGTCCATCTTTCATCTTTTCCTCCAGTATCTTCATACTAAACTCCTCCAAATCCTTCACACCTGGTTTCTACGGCAGAATGTCTTCGTAATCGTGAAGTATCTCTTCCACCTCGCCACGTTGGTTTAACGTTAACATTACGTCATGGACGACGTCTACGTAAGTTTCATTCCCCGTCAACGGAAACTAGGAAGTACTTCCCCCACTCCCCCGTTGTCGTTTGGGTCTTTCGTCACAACTGTTGCAACCACGAACTCAGTAGGTGACTCTCTTTCTCGGTAACGTTTAAGTAGGTTAACGTGGTACAGCTTCTCTTTATCGCCCACACTGATGCGATAATTCTGTCCACCCTTCTTCTCCGTTACAACGAACGGTCCTCTCCAAGACACTTGGAGTTTGTTATGTTCTAATGGCAACAACAACAACACCTTGTCGCCTACCTCAAACTTACGTTCTTTCGCTTTCTTGTTGTAGTACTTGGCCTGACGTCCCCTTGCATCACATAGATTTTTCTGGGCCAAGTTACAAACTTCCTCCAGTTTATTACGGAGGTCAACAACGTACTGATATGTTGTTCTTAACCTCTTCGGATGCTTTCTCATCCGTCCACAACTGCTTCAATACAGCCATGGGTCCTCTCACTGTCTTCCCATAAACTAGCTCGAACGGCGAAAATCCAAGACTAGCTTGGGGTACTTCGCGGTACGCAAAAAGTATCGCGGGAAGGTATCGATCCCAATCCCTAGGTCGATTCTCGTATAACTTTTTTTAGAGCTTGTTTCAATGTCCCATTGAAACGCTCCACTAGACCATTACACTGTGGGTGATAAGGGGTAGTAGTCAGGTGCCTGATAGAAAGTAACCGGTTTACTTCTTCCATCACTTGGCTAACAAACTGCGTCCCTTGGTCAGTTAGTATTTCGTCTGGTACACCAATTCTAGACCAGACCCCTAACAACGCTTCAGCTACTGTAACTGAATCGATGTTCCTTAAAGCAACGGCTCCGGGTATCGGGTATCATAATCGACAATCGTTAGCACATAACGATTGCCACTTTCCGTTGCGGGCTTTATCGGACCTATCAAATCCATAGCCACCCGTGAGAAAGGTTCATCAATCAGAGGGGTAGTTCCTAGCGGCACTGGGCGATGTGAGGTCTTAGGTGCAACTCGCTGACACTTGTCACACGACAGACAAAACCTCCTTACATCACCATACACACCTGGCCAATAGAACTCCCTAACTAACCTATCTCGCGTCTTAGCCACACCTATGTGACTACCAAGTAAACTTTCATGTGCAAGCCTAAGTACTTCATCCCGCTTAGACCGTGGTACAATTACCTGCTTATACCTTTCGGTCCCCTTTCGAGCGTATCGGTACAAGATACCTCGCTTCATTGCGAACTCTACCTCACCGTCGGGTAAGTTCCGCACTGACTTGTCCTTTGCATACCCGCGTATCTTATTAAGGGTAGAATCTTCTTCTTGAAGTCTCCTTAATTCGCCAGGTAGCAAATTATCTATGGGCGATGTCGAGGGTTTCAATGGTTTCGGCCCTGACCTTCGTCTCACAGACCTAGTCTCTACACACCCCACGTGTACAGGTGTACACGTCATAGGATTAGGTTGTGGCAATACATACCTACATCCTAAAATAACATCGTGCGACAACCCTGACAAGCACGCTGCTTGAATTCGTCCTTTCACATAGGGCGAATCAAGATTGATATAAACAACTGGAAGGGAATCTCTAATCTTATTTGCAAATTCTAACTCTACAATCTCACCTGTATAATCAGTATGTTTAACAAACTTGCTGTCCACCAAAGCTGGATAACTACAGCCGGTGTCGTACAACACAGTAACCTCTACGCCATTTACCGTAGCTGTTGCTGTATTGGACCACTCCAATAGATTACTCTGTTTACTAGTATCTGGGGTCACTACATTTACAGTGGGACGGTATCTTCTACAGCTTTTAAGAATATGGCCGGGTTTGTTGCAGCCATAACACACAACTTCCTCTTTCTTACAAGAGGTTATCTTGTCCATCCCTTGGGACTTACCTGAGCCCCGGGACTGATCACGGCTGGGATTGTCAGCCCATGGCTTCCCACCATTTTGACCATTCCGCCTGATAGGTGTTAAACCATTACCTCTCCTAACTCTGGGGCGCTGGTTCGATCCCTGCCACTCCATGTGGTTGGACGAGAGTGTGCAACTTCATATCGCTCGGCCATTACACTAATATCTTCTAAGGTCGCGAAATTACGCTCCGCTAAAAATACTATTAGGTCTTTACGGTATGTGCTGAGGACATATTCCTTTAGAATTTCTTCCCGTATGCCTTCGTATGAAAGTTCGGCTCCGGACATTTTTATCCACTTGTCGAAAAGTACGCGTACACGATTATGAAATTGCGCGTCAGTCTCTGTGGCTTTTTTAGATGACTCTCTGAAAAGTTTGAAAAGTTTACAGAAACTTTCAGCTATCAGCTCGTAGTGCCGTAGTAACGCTTTCTTGAGAGCTTCATAATCATCTATTTCAGCGGGTGCCAAATTATGATAAACCTCCTTGGCAGCGCCTTGCAAAAGTGCTGAAATATTAATAGCCCACTGTTCTTTGGGTATTTGATGTATTAAAGCTAACTTTTCAAACTGGGTTAAAAAGTAATCAATAATTTCATCCTTGTCGTTAAAAATAGGCATAGTTATCTGGACGGTACGTCTATCCTCAGTTCTTCTGCTCGATGGTCCTAACAGTACGTTCAGTTCTTCTCCCCTCATAGACTCTGCTTCTATTCTTAGTCTTTCCATGGCTAACGTATGTTCTCTTTCTTTATTCCTTTCCTCGGCCTGCAGTCTAGCTAACTCAAGTTCTTTTTCTCTTTCCTTCTCTCTTTCGGCTTCTTGCTGTTCTCTGTACTCTTTGAGACTATGCTCTACAAACTCAGCTAATTGGGTCCCTTCATAACCTAGATCTTCGGATCCAAGAGCTTTGAATTCTCGCGCAAGTTGCCGTAAAGTTGCCATTCTTGTCTACCTGTCTTGTCGCTAACTCACTTACCTAGATTAGCTATCACTAACCAGTTTCCTGCCTTCAAAAAAAAACAACATCCCTATGAATTTCAACGAATATTCTAACTCAGTAAAGTCTTACCTACAGACTTACTTAAAAATCACACAATTAATTTAAACGGCTTTCGGGCAGTACCAAACTATAAATTATCCCTAAATTCGTATCGTCTGCAACACATGTGCAAATTACCCTAGGGATACTTCCTTAATGATCTCTTCTCGCAAGAGTACTAAGGCAAAATATTTATGGGTTACTTAGATACGGACAACCAACCACGCTTCAGCAATTTCAGGTACGGAATCTTAATTTCTTACAATGTCATGCAACATTTAAGAAATTCACAAATCATGCATAATTTCAAACATATAAGAATAGGTGTTGACTCAATTCACACTCGTGGCTTCTTATTTTAAAAATAAATACAAATCTATCAATGATACTGTGTTGTATTTCTTTAAATATATGCTCAGATCTGCTTTTTTTCCACTGTTCAAATATTCTGGAACGAGGCTCGCACTTATGTGCCGAATTGGCGGCGTGCAAAACACACCAACCTCTTTCACTACGGTTCGTTGCTAGAGAATGACCTCCGCGGGGTGATTTACCCAGTGTGGATAGATAGAAAGAAGAATGCAGATCACTGAACAAGTATATTGAAGAAATAAACACGACGAGCCCCCTTTCAATGAACAAATATAAAATTTAATCAGTTTATCAACAGAATTTAAAATGAAAAGAAATCAATGACTTAGTAACAAAAGAAGAAAAAATGGTACTAACATGTACTCAAATAAAGAAGACAATACAAATTTCTTTAAATGTAAAATTACTTTCAACGTTAATATACTTTCTTCATTGCCAATGAGATGTGACCTTTGAGTGCAACGATGAGAGACTTCATCTCCTAATTTATGCAGACATCAAGACTTCCGTTCGTCCCTGCTCTGTCGATCTTTGTCTAGCTTTTTCGTCTTGGACTCTTGTCCGTCGAACTCTGACTTAAAAAATCGTCTCTGGACATAGATTTCTGCGTAGAATTTGTTCTCGTCCTGTGATTGTTCAGGGGTTTCTCATGTGAATCCAGGAAAGCTGTTTCCTTTTGCCGTTTCTTTGTTCGTTTCCACGAATCTCACGTATAGTCTGTCTCCTAACTGAGACAACTATCTGGCCCCTTACTTAATAATGAAGACGTACTTTTTACGAATTCAAAATGTAGAGATTGCCTACTTCCTGAGACAAACTTTCGCTTCACTGCCAAATTACGAGATAACGTCTCACAAGATCCCGGAATCATTTAACTCCCCTTGCGAAAGATTAAAGACTGCTGAATTTTCCTAAAGTAAAACCTTTAATTTCTTACAGAGTTACGCCCGTAAATCCATATTAACCAATCGGAATAGACTATTTCCTAAACCTGTTCGTAGAATTTTTGGATTGACAAGAAAACTACACAACTAATCATGCCGTAATTAATCATTACTTTGAACTATCATCTATAGCTAGCTTCTGCCTTTAACCGGTCGATTTTGGGGAAAGGTCTTATGTCCTTCTCTTGTACCATAGCATCTGACTCGGTCATGTTACGTCGGCTAGAAAGAATTCCCTTTTGTCGTTCAAAAATGAAATGAAAAATAATTATCTAACTATCTCTAGCCCTTTCTACTTTAATTAAGTTGACTTTGATACAATTCCTTTAAACAAAGCTTCTAAGAGGTTTCAAAATTCGACACATCACAATATGTGATGTTTAAAAACTTTAACGCAATGAAAAAAATGACACATAATTAATCATTTTATTTCACATTAAGTTACGATTCAAAAACTAAATCTAATTAAACTGTTACTGACAACTTTTAAAGTCTAAAACATACGTCATCGAACGTGTATGCTTTAAATCATTTTTAAATAACTGACTTTACCGAGAACTGATGAATTGTAGTCAAATTTAGCATGCATCTTTATAGAGATGAAAACATGACTGAGTTGTATTTCTAAATTACTCGCCTTGTCCAAAGACCCCCCATTCTCTCTTTATTCTTTATCCCAAACATAAGTTCCTTTGTTTTAAACATTGCTAAGCAAATCTAGCGCCATTTTCTAATAGATTAAATTGCATTTATTGTAAGAATTCTTTTCATTGTAGATTATAACTTGTCGGTTTTTGATCACGCCTTGATGTAGCTAAATCTCGTTTAGTATGCGTGAAAACTCGACATTGATTGAAACATTTAACACATTGTTTGTTTCCTTAGTGATGTTCCATATATGCCCGTGAGTCAGAAATTATTTTCCATGTTCTTCAACAATCGTTAATTATTTTCCATGTTCTTCAACAATCGTTCAGGCGTAGATGAGTACAGTGAATTTATGACGAAAGGAGAATACAAATCAGAATCCCTGCATAAACCAGAAATATGTTTTGTCAAACTGGTTCCTGCTAACTTTGTCGAACACCCACCTTCGGCCCAAGTTGAATCAATTATATTAATCCGATTATAAATGTAAACACCTGTACTTAGCAACCAATATGTGTCTTTCATCAGTCCACGTGTTATTCCACGAAATGATATCCACAGGATCTATCATTTAACTAGTGATAGCAACATTCGCCATATTTCCAGGACATACAATATAAATTTCATAGACTGTCATGAATTAGAAATTTCCTGATATCACTACACACTTCGTTTGAACTGTACCTTTTAGACATATTGAACTCCACGATATAGTACCGTTGCATATGATAGAACTTTGTCCAAATTAGAACTGATGAAAGTAAAATCTTAATCATATAAAATATATTATTAATTTATAAACTATATCATGTGACATCCATCGATTAAATGTGATAATATAGTAAAAATATCATATGATTTTATGTTTCTATTTTCTCATGCGTAAAACTTTTGTACTTAGGGTCGACAGCCCCCGCCCAATACCTTCATTAACATATACGTGTTAACGCGCAGTACATGTGCATGTATTTTGGAAAAACAAAACCATGTGGTTCATTGCGCAATACTTCCAACACCTATATATATATATATATATATATATATATATATAGAGAGAGAGAGAGAGAGAGAGAGAGAGAGAGAGAGAGAGAGATTCTACTTATTTTATTATTCTATTTTTATGAAAGAGTACACAACCCGATCACTATTGTATAGAGTGAAAAGCAGCAACAGTAACTGATTAATACTGTGTTTTGAATCTGCTAATTAAATTGCAAGAGTGCAGGATTATTTTAATTTAGTTGGAAAATTGGGTGAAAAAAAGTATCTATGTCTATGTTTGTAACTAGACAAGGCAATCCCAGTCGCGGGGTTCCATTATTTATATCCCCAAGAGGTTTAACTTCATATCTTAACGATGCGAGAGTCCAGGTTGTATTTATTTATCATATCTTATTGCTGTAGTAGATGGAGTCAATTAACATCATAAACAATGAACGCAGTATACAAATAGTAATACAAAATCTTTCATATATACGACATCGATATAATTGATAGCTTCAGACAATATTCAGTTTAAAGCATTCCATAGGTACTGAACCGTTTTTGGAGTTTGTATTTAAGGCTCATTGTGATATACTAATGATTGCTTCTGCACTTGATGAAGAGATTTCGTAGTTTGCCGATGCTAAGATGATAGTAATTTCGTTTTACTTATTAATGAATATCTGCGTCAGATTGGTGAAAACAAACACTCGTTTACACCAAAATATAACTGCATTAAGGTCAAAATAGAATTTGACGGTTTGGACTACTGTGAGGCACCAGTACTAACTCGATGGTAGCTTGTAAACAATGGATTGGAACGCAAATACACTAGGTCGAAAACTGTTTCCACCATACACGAAAACACTCAACCTAGAAGAGAAAAATCCCGACTCCTATTTAACAATAATGCACTTGTAAGATTATTAAATTTTGATCGAAAACGTGAACGATTTTTTTCAGACACCAATTAAGGGCGCAATCAATATACTTCTAAGTGAACGCGAAGGTAGGCCTCCAGAACTAACAGCTGTTGCAAACATGTATTCTCCATGTACATATTTTTATGAATGTATCACAGTTAAATAAGTAAAACGTGCAATTGGTTGGAAGTGCGTGTTCGTGCTGCACAGAAAGTTGAGCAATTATACTTCTAGATCACATTATTAATTGGACTATGATGTAGTTTCAACCAAACCGGTGCAAAACAATATTGATGCGGAAAAACAGCTGCGAGATTCAGTCTAAAATAGAACTGAATTATTCACGAAATATAAACGTGTTAGTATTGTCGGTTATGTAATTTGTAGAATCAACGTTGCAGCAACCATATATGGCTTGCATATGGCGGAATCATAACCACAGCGACTATTATTGCAAAGATAATCAGAATTGGTTTCTAGGCTAGAGCCAGGTGCTGGTGACATATTTCCGATACGATTATGTTTAAGAATACGCATCTATTCGAACTTCTCTATACAGCACAACTAGGCTCAGTACGATTACCAAACTCTACTCGATAGACATCGAGGATAAAACAAATAGCATGCCTTCGTTCTAAACCTTTTGTGGCAGAAATGGAAAACAACCATCGTCTTAATACACAGATACAAAACTGAGGGGTTAGCGACCCAAACACGTAACTGATATACATTCAGTCAAAATCGAGTACATGTTTGTCAGTGTATATCAATAGGTGGCTAACGGTTTATGCTAGCAGATTCCCTTTTTTCAAAAATCGTTTACGTTTACGAATGGTAAAATCATTTGCGCTAGAATATTTTGCTGCGCAGAAATTATAAATGTTTGCAATGAGTATACCAAGACTAGCAACAATGATGCCGATGTTGGCAACATATACAAGGACGGGATTGTCTGATTGCAGCGTTTTGCCGTTGTAATTGCGGTATCGTTGTACACTAACTGTATAGGCCCAACCGCACGCGAAGATAATATACTCGAATGTGACGCGTAGGTAAAACAAATTGCAAAGTAATGAATGTGCAGAAGGTGGTTGACCTATATAAATCATTCATGTCTAAAAGCTCCATTATCATGCTAGCATTTGTTATAATTTAGTTATATTTTTTTTTTATTTTGTAGAATATATATCTTAAATCAAGTAATTATTCAACTATTGAGAGTAGGCAAGAATTTATGGTAACATGGGTTAGTTTCATAAAACAGCTGAAGTGATATTTCCTAATAAAAGGAATGACTGAGATAGTTTGTTTTATTTGTGTTCGGTGACTTGATATAGGAATAATTTTGTGTTAAGTATTTTTCCATGCTTTGTTGTGTGCAACATGAAACACTGACATTCGGCTTAGTATGTTCGTACTAATAAATCGTACGAATATGAAGCCTCGTGAATGTTTGGGTTTTAATTTGATTATAGGAAAGGTATAGGTATTCTTTCCTCGTTTAAGAACCCTTACATTTTATATCGGCTCTTGCCTTGAGGTCTCTGGAAAAATTATAAAAAACGACCAAAGGCACACTCGTGCGTTGGGTTCGACATTGCTGTTTCCCTTTTCTTTTATTTTGATCTTTTTTTCTTCTCTGTTTGAAGTCAAGCATATATTAGTCAATTTTAGACGACTGGCGTGTAAGAATACGATGCTGTAAGCATCCTAGTTTTAATTATGTATTTTCAGACATCAAGCACAGATGTTAGCATTGTATACCAGCAACGTTTGTTTGTCCAATACATAAATGTTTTTTTTTGTAGAGTCTTAATAAAATGACTCTTGTTGTTTCTTTCTCTGATATAAGCATGCGCCAAATCACTAGGGTTTTCTAAAATTGTCATTTTCACAGCCATAGCATGCAATCACCATCTGCAGCAGCAAGAAAATATCCAACCAAATACGAAATGAAGAAAGAAACTATGTACAAAGTATGCCTGATGAGAGATTGTGTAAACATAACGGAATAACCATAATAATACCGTGACAATATATGGACATGCACGATTGCTAATTTCGTTATTCCTTTCTAAAGTTAATATCTTTATCAATGCACGTGCTTTAGATTTTTTCTGTTCATTAGAGGGACATAACTCTGTATTATGGGCTGCTTGAGATATATATCATAAGAAAACAAAGGTCAAGGACGGCAAAAGCTCTATCTGTGTTTTCACAGATTTTGCTGGAGGACTTCAATAAATAATCACTGCTTTCTTTATTACAAACAATGACGAAAAGACCAGCACACGACGAATACTAATTACCTTAAATGCAAATCTCTTTGTGTACTGGCCAACTTGTCAAGGAGACAATATATTATTATAATTTAAGCGAGATAATAGAAAAAGGAAATATAGCGTTGGTAATGTGTTATGACATAAAAATGACGATCAACCACAACTGTCCTCGTGATACTTACCGTTGATGAATAAACACGGCTCTTCGAAACAGTGTCTCTAATAATGAATAATATTACTTGCTATATAGAGAATGATTGTATTCTGTTTCTTTTTTTTTCGCTACTTTTCACAATTTTACAATCATTTACCGTATGTAAATTAAAATAAACTCGTAAGCGGCGAGATACATGACAAAAAACAACAAAAGTTATACAATTTCTGACGCAAAGTATGGTCCTAAAATACACTGTACGAACGGCTGATGTCACTTTGGATCCTGATAAATTAGGTCTTAAGTGATGGCAACATTTTGTCACATTTATGTATTTCAAAAAGCATTCGATAGTGTATAAATAAATGGACTCATGTTTGTGATTTTTAAATAGGGTGTTTTTGGCAAAATATCATTATGGGTTTTAGTCGTAATGTGGTTCAATCATGCATTTTACATAATGGATGAAATTCTGCTTTATTTTTTTTTATACATGTACTCGTGGTATTACAGGCATCATATACAACGAATGAATGTAAAATGCTCAAATTTATGGCGCAATATACTTGTACCATACTAATTTACCTAATGTGAGATGATAGATCGCTCCGCCTACCAAATCACGTGACATAATCACCATTTAACCTCCTACAAACATTTGGCAAATGATCATGTTTCAGTTTAAGTGATAGGTTTATTAAAAATATTTGGCTTATTCTTAAAAATGTAAAATTACAGTCGCATAAATTATACTGCAGGAGACAATGTTTATATAATGTAGTTTAAGTTCGTATAGTATAACTTAAGTGTTTTTTTTCAGTAAATAAAAACCAATTATAATGGTATTCATGTACAAGGATCTCAGGTCATAAAGATGCTAATATATATATATATATATATATATATATATATATATATATATATATATATATATATATATATATATATATATATATATAATCTTATCCTTATTAATTTTATCTGGCTTATGTTTATGCCGCATTGGAAGTAAATGAATTAAAAAATTATGTCAAAATCATAAATAATTGCTGTTTAAAAGTATACTGTTGTACATGATAATTTTAAATTTTGTTGTGTTTCTCATATGGAATTTTGATGAATGTCTGTTGATGAAAACATGAATGCATGCTTGATATATCGGATGATAATTATTTGAAACCATTATTTTTGTATTTCTTTATTTTTGCATTTTTATGTCCCGACCCCAATGAGAAATAGTCACTTAAGCGTCTGAAAGATCGAGACGATAAATCATTATATTGTCTATATTTCAGGAAAGGAACAAATCTAATTCCTCCATTTAGACTATTTTGGATATCGACTATCAGATTTAATAGGCTCCCACTGACGTCTTTTTATCCTTTTTGATTAAGCTATCAACAAATAATTGGAAAATTTTAAAATACATTATATATTGCCCCAAACAGCTTGTCGGAGGACAGTGGTGTACAAGATTAATGCCTGAAGGCGTGTCTAATTTACGCAGGATGATTGATTAACTGATGATTATGATTGACAAGTGAAGATAGGTCAATTATTCCCTAAAAAGAATCACAATGTGACATCGTATGCTCTTTTAATTTATTCATACAAAAATAATTTCAACGTTCATACAGAAGTATGAAGACTTCTATTAAATCCAATGAAGTTATAAATGTATTGTTTAAATACAAATTATTGACAACAGTGAATTAATCAGAATAGATCAAAACGTCTAAACGACATTCAATTAATTAGGTATGGATAAAAAAAGTAGATAAGCAAAAAGTTAATTACATATGGGGTTAATAAACAAAACTGACTCAGTTCTTTCTGCGCATCAACATAGAAAGATAAACTTGAATAAAGATATTCCTTCTTTAAGATATTTTATTTGAAAAAAGTCCTATATTACTTAACAATATTTCTTACTGTTTTTCTCTTTTATCCTAAGCGAATGATATCCTCTGAAAAATAATGTATCACTATTGATTTTGGGTCTCTAAACAGTGATGGCAAGATGATCAAAACAGTTGGTCTCGGTTCAGAGAGAGATCTCTGAGGTTGTTGTCATCCATCATGGGTCAGCACCTCGGGCTAAGTGTGATTATATGCCATACAAACGTCACTTCACACATTGTTTACAAATTGTTTCCATTTGCATTCTTAAATAATGTATTTACAAAAGGGACAACGTAATAGAACGTTGGCATTGGGAAACGTAGGTAGTTGTGTCCGTGTTGATTACTAAACAGAATGTTGATATCCTTATTAATGATACACCGAAACAAACCCTAATTGGGTAATTCCTTGTACTTAATAATATTATTAACCAGTCGGCTGACATAAAGAGGAACATGTTATATAACACATCTGAAACAAATTTAGTTGCACTATACATTTTACGCAAAATGCAAAAACATTATACGTTACATTTTGGTTGTTGCTTAATTTAATTTAATTTAATTTAATTAAACTCCAGATTTGTACATACAAAATCCTTCGTCTCCAATCCTTCCTAAGTAAATTCCCCTGTAATGCAAATGTTGCTCACGGTAGACCCTTGGTATTAATGATGGCAACATTTTTACTGTAGTCCTGGGGCCATAGGTGTACAAATAGCATTTTGAACTTTTTTCTGAATCATCTTTATTTCCCATTATAAAGAACCTAACCTAAGGCATCTCTATGGTCGCTGGTCTTGTCTCTCCAGTGATAGGAGATGAAGTTAAGAGCGTGTGAATCGAAGTTGAAGGTACCTCTGGCACGCACAAGGCGTAAACCGAAGACGCACGAATAGTTGTTTGCGTCATAACTTCAAGACAATAAATAAATGATAAATATTGAATTGAAAAGATATTCCCATTTTAATAGATAATTGTCCTCTTTAATGTTTCAGTTTCAAATAATCCGAAAACGCGCATGAGCGAATATATATATATATATATATATATATATATATATATATATATATATATATATATATATATATATATATATATATATAAAGAATACAAATCATATGGCGAATAATAACCCTCTCAAGCGTACTGGATCCACCAAGGGATTACGTGTGTCAGGGAGTAATTAAAATATATGCAATAAACTGACGACGAACAGTACGAAACTAGTAACTAACTAACCTAAGCGCTTTCGACTCTTAATGAGTCTTTTTCAAAGGCAAATACAACACATAGTTACGACAAACAAATAAACACAAAAACGTTGTGTTTGTAAACCTCTACATTTCTGTCTTCACATGTGCTAAAACTATAAATACAACCAGCTTGTATAGACTAGTTGCGGAAACTGAAAACGTTGTATAATTCCCTAAAAGTCTACAAGCCAAAGCGACATCTATTTTTACTTTGTGTACATATGTAACGCAGATTATATCCCGGATATTTGATTCTATACCGGTTATTCTTATAGTAAAAATTGAAGGATAATAAGAAGATTTAGAAAATATTAAATTCTACTAGTGCATAGTTTTCATTTTCTAGTCTTCTTGGTTTAGACCGCTTGGAAGGAAAAGGAATCATACTGGATACGCCGCCTTAGAACATTGAAACCATCTCGAAGATGTACCAAAAGAGAGAATAAATAATAGAAGTCTGATTAGAAAAATACGAGATTGTGTTCAAGAGTTTAAACAGGACGGCGCATCACACACCTGGTCAACATTTAAAATTGATGGTGTTGTTGATGCTAGAATGAATGATGAAACAGCAGCTATGATACTATCACAACTTGGCAATAAACGGTATTTTCTCAGAGTGAAATTCATTATCAATTTAGAATCGGGCGAATATATTATAAGAGACAAATTTGTTCCAATTCTCAAAGATAGGACAACAGTCATTGTTAGCCGTGATTCCAGACCAGGGCTGTTAACTGGAATTGATAAACCATACTATGAAAAAGCGTATCCAGAAACAGCAGTCGTTTATGGGATGTATCCGTTAAATAAACCTGACATTGGAAAACTAGCACCAATGAAACAGTCAACATCAGTGGAAAAGCCATTCAACTGTGTGGCTCAACGAGTCTTAGAACACTTTACAAATGCACTCCGTGGGAATAAATTAACCGATCTAAGACATAAAAAATAGATCAATGGGAGCTAACAGTGAAAGAGAACGGAGCAACTATTTCCGATATAGCTAGATTGGAAAAGTCGTTGAGATTTCCGATAACCGTTTTAACGATAACTGGCGAAGTATTATACGAATCGAAATACAATAAAAACGGAGCTCCAATCAAAATTATTGATCATAACAAACACGCATGGACATCCGCGGTTACAATATTCCCGCGAGAGAGAACACTGAAGCATATCCCAGAAGAATTCACCAAGGATGGCATTCTCACTGAAGAAAGATTATTCGATGCTATTGCTAGTTTGTGCAAAAACGACCCTGTATCAGTATGGCTACTTCATAGTTTTGAAGATGAAGAGTGTCAATTCAATCAATTTGTGAAACCTAACGGTGAATTATATCGCAGTGAAAGTCTACATAATAGGATGAAAAATCTAGCAATAAGTCTCAGTGAAAACGCTAGCGTTTTTAATGAAAAATCCGAAGATTACGAACAGTTACTTACAAATTGTTTTACAATTCCATCGGTTGCAGCTCATTTTGCAAGAAAGAAAAATAATTGGAAACCAACACGAAAAGAGTTTTTACAGGATGTTCAATCCAGCTGTTTGGAATATTATCATGGCGGTCTATGGAACGTTAAATACAATCGTGAAAGTATGATATCAGTTGATATCGTTGCCTGTTATCCAGGAAGTTTTCTAGGATATGGATTCGCTGGTGAGTATTTTAAACGGTTTGGACATCCCACACATGAAATGACTCGCGTTGCTATTAATGGACCACTGCCTGATTTTGATTTGACCGGTTTTGCTTGCGTAGTATCATTTGAATTCGCTGAAGGACTTCATCCGTGTTGTTATGTTTGGATTGGTAGACACATGGCTGAAAGGATGTGGTTACCAATAGTGTTATTGCGATATATGATTGATTGTAAAATGTTAGTTTCGTTGATTGTCAGCGAAGCGATTATCTCATATCAAAAACAAACCAATGTCTGGTTACCAGAACCAGAATGTCTTGATAGTATAATCGATAAGTCTAGAAAACATATTGATGCTGACGAGGAGTACATCATTGAATGGTCAAAAAAGATATTTAATCAACGAAATAGTGAAGCAAAGGATCTCGGCCGAAGAATAATCGGTAAATTTACACAAGGTGGAAAAAAATTTAACTTTAAAAGACAATCCTCACGATTGATTATAGATGATGCCGAATACGACTTCGTTATTAAAGATGCAGTAGAGAAAAATAGATACGCAAATTGTAAAACAGCCTTCTTGTCCAATAAAACAAAGTTAGGTAGAATTGTTACTTACAGTGATGGAGAAAGCTCTGCATATCTACATTTGAGAGCTTCTATGCTGGGTTATGCATCTATCAATTTATTTGCAATGATAAATAGATTTCCTAGTATAGCAGTCAGAGTTGCAATTGATTCAATGTATGTCGATAAAAAATATATCAAAGAGATAACTAAATTTACTAATAGCGAAGAGACTTGGGGAACATGGCGAATTAAACATGAAATACAACGCGATTATTCTGAATCAGCAGACCTTGAGATTAAAAGCAGTTACCTGAAGAACGATAATTCTATCAGTGAAAAATCCGAAGGAGTTTCTATGTCTAAAGCACCACCGATATCAGATCCAATTTGTAGATATAAAACAGTTTATTTAAACGGTTGTGGTGGATCTGGAAAGACAACACGTGCGATAGAATTATATCGAGAGAGAACGTCCATGATTGTACTCACACCAACTCATAGACTAGCGAGAGAGATCAAACAACGAAATGTTGAAGCTTGCACGTATCATAGTTTTTTTCGATACAAGGGCGATGCTTGGACTCCTGAGCGAATGGGTGAGAAATTTATTCCAGCGGTTATTATTTGGGATGAAGCATGTACTGTTTCAGAAGATGTATTAAAAATGTTTCTTGATTGGTTATTGCAAAATGATACAAAAGTTATATTGTGCGGCGATCATGGTCAACCACCACCATTTGTTGGTAGAAGTCCACATAATTGGTTAAAAGGATTTGTTGATTATTACGAAGAAATTGATACTGACTATAGAGCACTTGATGAGCAGTTACGTGAGTTTAAAAAACTAATTAGATTACAACACGATAGAATTCAATGTGAAGTAGCGCGTGAAATAATTTCTGAAACACCTTTGAATGATTTTTGGGAAACATGGAAACCAAATGATTTTGTAGTAGCAAGTAGAAAGATAGTCAGAGACGCACTTCAGAAAAAGTTGTTTGAGCTACACAAGAAAAAATTCCCAACGTTTCCAGTACCGTTGTGTTATAGACCATTGGATACACGAAAGCAGAATATTGAAGTTGAAATTCCAGGGCAGACGGAGAAACAGATTCTAGTGTTAAATGATATTGTGCTAGTTGATATCAATACTGTAGAAGATGCATTATGCGCTGATAAATCACCATGGACGCTTGGTTATGTAACAACAATACACTCGTCACAAGGATTAACCATCACGGATATAATTGTCTGGATAGTTGATAATCGCATTGAATGGTCAAATTTAGTCTATCTCGCAGTGTCCAGAGTACGACGAATAAATCAACTACGAAGGATTGTTTTCGATGATGATTTTAATGCAAACGATGATAACACTGATATTAGCATCATTAATAAAAAACTCTCTGGTTACAAACAGCAGGACAAAAAAAACAACGAGAATTTGATATTGATGCTGAAGTAATAATCGCATTAAAAGAACAACAGAATAATCACTGCGCCAGTTGCAATTGTATAATGCACTGGCAGTATTCGGATAAAGACCCTCGACAATTCACCGTAGACAGAAAAAATAACAGTCTTGGTCATGTCAGAAACAATGTGATGTTGACCTGTCTTGAGTGTAATAGACGTAACGGAGCTAGTTAAGACCATGTGGCGGTAATTGAGTATCGTCCGGAATGACTTGTAGTTGTTCGCGTGTAAAACCACGCTGAGGTGCAGTTGAATCCAATCTGTAGATTGGAGGTCTACCAGTTGATCGCGTTATGGTTGAAATTTTATGCGTAGTAACACTCCATATAGGATCAGTAGCTCTTCTTTTACCACCTTCAAGCTCTCCTGGTTCGTATAAATATCTCACAGTAACATCACCGAGAAGTGGCTGAGTGCTAACCCGCTGTGGTTGTTCGGGAATATATTCTTTTTTTATTGCAATATTTGGTTTCATATTAATAGTTCGAGTAATCTCGTTATTTAACGCTGCAACTACACTCGGTAACCTTTGGACCCATTCACGAGATCGTTTTTCTTGGATGAATTCTTTTGCATATTTATATCCAAATAACCGTTCTGCAAGAGTTCGATTAAATCGTTCTACAATTGCCTGATCACGATGTAACGCAGTATGTCCCCGTCGTATTGTAACACTATGAGTTTTCATTGTTGATAGAACAGCACCTTGAAACTCTTTGCCAGGATCAACTTGTAATAGATTTGGCCATCTTAGAGGACCTCGTCGATAAATCCTTTCAAATGCAGAAGCGACTTCAGAAGCTGACTTTGTTTTCAATGGTTCTGCTTGTTTAAATCGACTCGCAATATCAACTACAGTTAGCGCGTATTTGTAATCATGGTCATGTGGTAAAAACAATAAATCAGCCTGATGAACTTCATTGGGTACGGTAACATCAAAATGAGAATAATTAATTTGTTTAGGCGGTGGTAGATAAATTTGCCATATAGCCTGTTTGGATAACCAATCTTTTGCAGTGGATTTTTTCACTTTTGCAGCGTTAGCGAGTTTACTAATTGCTGCTTTACCCCTCCAGTATCCTTTCGGAGAATAATAAATAGATTCCATACTATAAAAAACACTGGTGTTTTCAATTACCAGCACCTAACACCAATTTGCTTTTCATAGCTGATTTGACCAACCATGAAGCCAATTTTTCTTTGAAGGATTTATCGGGAATAGCATTTAACGCATGAATTAATTTTACATCCGCGATATGTCTTTGTTGCAAATTATTGCTTTTATATGCAACATCATGAGCATGACATGCCTTATCAATAGCATTTATCGGATACTCACCAGGCCGGGGCTGATTTTGATCATCAAGTCTGATATCTAATCTCGTTCCAGGACCACAGTAGCTATATCCTGGAAGGTGTTTTTCTCCGGGGTATTTTGCCCATGGGGTTCCGGGGAGTTTTCCAAGTTTTGCGGCAATATCACCTCCGAGTTGCTTTTTTTTAAAAATCGAAATTTTTTTGTACCACATGTTACACACTTACCAGTAAGCGCTAGTCTATTGTTTTTAGTTGTAATGGTTGTCTGATCGGTTGTATCAGTACGCTGTTTACACTTAACACAATATAGATCCATAATTTATATATAGAGTTATGAATATAATTGATTTTTCAGCGACTAAAAGAAGAGAACCGGTAAAACACCACGCAGCGCTTCCGAATTCTGTCCGTGCCATTATAATCGGACCATCTGGATCAGGCAAAACACAATTACTGCTTAATTTGATAATGCGATTTATGAAGTGGGATAAATTATATTTAGTTGCCCCATCCGTAGATGATCAACGGTGCTATGAAGTGCTAAAAGATTATAATGAAAATGCATTAGAAATTAAAGGTGAAAGTGTAATTGATTTTATAACAGCTATTGATGATGCACCATGCGTAGATGACCTCGATGGAGACATAAACAATCTTGTAGTGTACGATGATGTAATGTTAGATAATCAAAAGAACCCTGCTAGAGTATTTTCCCGAGGTAGGCATAAAAACACTGACGTGATATATGTCACTCAACGATATACTCAAATTACAAAAGTGATTCGCGATAACTGCAATATTCTTGCTGTATTCAATGGCGTTGATACACATACGCTACGAAATATTTGGCAGACATGGTGTTCCGATATGGACTTCAATGTATTTAAAAATTACTTTAGTCATGCTCAGTCAGTCCCATATGGATTTATAACAATAAATTTACACGACCCTCGGTCACGATATCGTATTGGACTTGATCAAATATTTGGTTAAATAATTTGTATTAATCAGCAGCAGGGAGGGTGAAATGACAACATATTTGCGACGTAGATGGCAGCAATTTGAGGGTGGTTATGACAATGTATTTGCGACAAAATCGCTAAGGCTCCATTTGTAAAATGGGGTCTTTAATTTTTTTTTTGGTTAAAATATGAGATTTCGTAGGAAGGTTCCATTTGGCATTCTGAGGCTTTAATCAATTTTGTCGCAAAAATTTGTAGGGTTCACCCTCCCTGCTGCTGGGATATAATCTGCGTTACATATGTACACAAAGTAAAAATAGATGTTTCTTTGGCTTGTAGACTTTTAGGGAATTATACAACGTTTTCAGTTTCCGCAACTAGTCTATACAAGCTGGTTGTATTTATAGTTTTAGCACATGTGAAGACAGAAATGTAGAGGTTTACAAACACAACGTTTTTGTGTTTATTTGTTTGTCGTAACTATGTGATGTATTTGCCTTTGAAAAAGACTCATTAAGAGTCGAAAGCGCTTAGGCTAGTTAGTTACTAGTTTCGTACTGTTCGTCGTCAGTTTATTGCATATATATATATATATATATATATATATATATATATATATATATATATATATATATATATATATATATATATATATGTATATATATATATGTATGTATATATATGTATGTATATATATATATGTATATATATATGTGTGTGTGTATATATATATATATATGTATATATATATATATGTATATATATATATATATATATATATGTATATATATATATATATATATATATATATATATATATGCAGTAATAAGAATGTATTGATCTATTGAAATATTGACCTCTTTGTAAGGCATTATTATCTCGGGTTCGTTAAATTCCACAGAACAATGTATAATTGGTACTACAGTTCGCAACCGTCTCACTCAACCAGTGGATTAGACTTCTTGCACACTTTCTCCACAGACCAGTCGACATCTAGGTCAGTCATTTTCAGATTTAGTATTCATTCCATCGTTTGCTTGAATTTTGACGAAAATAAGATCTGATAAGGTAACAGTAGAGGTGGCGGCTCTAATAGCTGAAACCTTACAATTTCTGTTTTTGGTAGGTTTAAAAATTTCCTATAGTATGAAGACAAACAAGTACACGCGTTTCTCAAGAAAGATACAGAAATCAACTTATGACCATTTGAAAGAAGAGATCGAGCCATTTGATGGGTAGTGAAAGTTTCTCTTTCGGCAGCAGACTCATTCGATCACGTAGCAATGTTATGTCATGTGGAGCGTTATTTCTAATGTCACCTGGCTCTATCAAAATACTGACTATAAATATCTCTGTTTCCTTTTAATGCGAAAAGAAACAAAGAAAGGAGCATGTTTCGAATAAAACATGCTTTATTGATACATATTATTAAATATGCAAACAACCTGACTCAAGCAACATCTACTCGAGGCAACAATCCATGTTTCCAGAGCTTTACACGCATCACTAGAAAATTTGAGAAAAATAAACTGTGCAGGCATTGAAGCAAATATTACAAGATCAAGCAAGCACCTTCCGATGAAACTTCCATTCTCGCTTGAGAACATTATCAGTTGCAGGGATGTACTTTACGAAAGGTACAGTATACGAACAAATGTAACATAATTAACAATTATTCAGCGACAAAATGGCAATAGGTTCACATAGAAATACCGGTTATTGAGGTCCTAATAGACACGTCTCTTCTACATTCGATGTGACTTGGTCGAACGATACAAGATGTTCTTTGCCTAAGATATAATATTTACGTTGGCTACCGTTAGTCAATTAAAAACTGTTTTATAAGAGTGATTTGCCAGAACAAAATTAGTCCGACAATGTTTCAAATATAGTCTCAGAACAAAACATCAAAATAATGCGTAAATCTTATGACCGAATAATGCACTGTTAAATCCAAGGTTTTCAAATGGCATTCAAGATCCTATGAATCGCGCCTGAATTTGGATACTTTCTTTAATGAACCTATCTCATGAAAGTTAGAGAGTGTTTGGTGTCAAAGGAATTGCGTGAGCAAAGTTTCCTGTTCTATATAGAGACTGATAAGAAAGGTCAACATTGAGATGTGACCTCACAGAATGGCATTACAGTTGCAAGATAAAGTCAGATAACATAACCTGCCTAGTAAAATTTCATCTGTATTGCGACTGATTTATAAGCAGGTTGTGCAGAGGTATCTAACGTAATTTAGGATAATTTTGGTAAATTGCATAAAAAATATTATAATAGCATCACATCATATTTTAAACCTAACAGAAAAATCTTGTATGAATATTAGAAAAGATTTGGTAAAGAATTTTAGATATATGCTATAACCAAGGAATGCGCTGAGCAAAACCGAAGATACATACAAAGTCTATAAAAAAACCTTGCAAATGGAATGAAGGCTGACATGTTCGTTTGTATGCGATGATCACTCTATGCGGAAATTTGAAAAATTATTTACCAACTCTAACATGCGCCGTCAAACCAACAAAATCGAAGTAAAAATTACACCTGTGTCTCACCCGCAATTCATCCTGCTCTCTTTCTTTCTCTGATCACAATGAGCATGTCATGTTCTATACAATGTAATTTACTTACGAGCACCACTTGCCGATCACTGGAGCATGCAGACCCTTGTAATCATTCGTCACGTTCTCAATGCCAGCCTTTTTCTGGCACGTATCCAAAGAATGGTTAGGGGTACCCGGTGACGTTCCTGGCATAAACTGAGAAACCACAACGCAAACGAGACATAATGCCGCTAAAAGTTGAAATAGTTGAACTGAAAAAAGAAACTTGTTTTTATCAGATCTTGCAAAATCCTGTGAAAAGCAAGAAGAATAATATGTATGTGGTTTGCCTCTAGTAAGTAAAAAAGATAGCTAAACCAACAAAATGTATAAAACTTAACGAAGCAAGCCAACAGATTTTACAACTCTTAGCAAACAGTTTAATTATTAAAGTTATAAATGAAAAATTTGAGAGGAACTTACAGTATTATGAATTTAATATTATATAGTCCTTATAAATGCCTACGAAAGTCCTTAGCTAGTGAAAGGTACCTTTTAAATTTCAACACCGGAAATGTACTGTTCTTCCACGAACTGTGACGTTGCAAATAGCGTTGTCCAGAATTCCTTCGACTAATTTTAAACAGTTTCAAAATATTATTATAGTACAAATCATGAGAACTCTCTATTTTCACTAAACTGTTCAAGCAAATGTTTTTTTTTCTCGAAAATTATATACGTACAACATAAAACACGTCTGCAGATTTTAAACAATAACGCACAAAGTGAGAATGACGACAGAAATCTGAATGAATCTGATTGCTTATCGTTCTCCTTATATAAACCGCATATCGCTATTGTACATTGCAGTGGACCCCACATGACCGCATATACTATTGATTTCTTTGGGACGTTTAAAAGATGTTGTGACTAATGAAAGAATAATCAACTGCACCAGCAGCATATTCATAGTTTGTAATGCAGTAATACCTACAGAAATTTGTAATGTAGAAAAATCCGAACAAATTTATTTTGCGGTTATATACCAAGATAAATATGTAATTCGATCAGGACCGTCCCTAGAGCAGGACGAACGAGTCCACCACCATGGGTCACACGCTTCTCCACAATAGACCATTTCATGGAGACTTCGGCGAACTTCGTAATTTGCTCGGAATTTTGATCATGTGGCGGGTGGTCAACTGACATCAATAACCAATCGATAGCTAGTAGGAAAATAGTCTGGTCCCCTGCTTAGTATGCCCTCTAGTATTGTATAGCGGACTGCATCGCAGGGAGAATTCTAAGCAGGGGCCCATACTAGTGGTCAAAACAAGGCGGACGCATCAGCATAGAATGGAGACTTCGGCAAACTTCGTAATTTGCTCGGAATTTTGATCGCATGGCGGACGGTCAGATGACTGCAATATCCAATCGATAGCTGGTAGTCAAAACATGGCGGACGCCTCAGCATCAGCATCAATTGTTCCAACTACTTCAGCTTCGATTATCGATTTGAAAAATGCATATTCAACGGCTATGATTCCACAGATATTGACTAAATTTAATATTGGAACCATCCTGTCTTATTTTTAGGGTACCAGGGCGGATTTTAAAGCCATACGAGAGAGTAGTTATGAGCTTTTTGCATCTGGACATGTGCATGTGAGTATGAAAACGGTGTCGATGTTAAAAATTTAATCCTGACAATCAAAGAGCAAGTTGTTCAAACTATTTATTTGTATTCGAAACGTCACTAAAATTAGACGTGTTTAATATGAGTTCATCACATTTGTTTGTGAAAGTCTGTGGATTATTTACATTTAAACATAAATAATTAAATTAGATCCACTTGCTCACAGGGGCTCGTATCGTTTTAATGTAGCGTCATTTTGTGGTGTACATATGCCTACCAGCGTTTGATTGGCTGGAGTATAAAGGGACTCGGAGGTTTTCGGATAATTACGGAGCAACTCGGTTAAACCTGGTATGAAATGGGCTATACAGTTTGTTTATGCTTGGGGCCCTGAGCTAATCGATTGCTTTCTTGGTCCCCAATGCTGCCTTTGGCCCCGCACATGCTAGGGCCGGTCCTGAATGCGATGATACCTAACAATCATTTTTTTTATGATCCTGCAGTACAATTTGTAAGTTTCTAATGCAGCGATGCCTGTATAAATTTGATTTGTGATTCAATAATACCCGTGTAAGATTGTAATGCAGTAATATATATATATATATATATATATATATATATATATATATATATATATATATATATATATATATATATATATATATATATATATATATATATATATATATATATATATATATATATATATATATATATATATATAATATTTGGGTTGCACGAATACCAGCCAAATATGTAACACAGCAGAATATGTTTAAGTTTATAATGCAACAAAATTGTTTGTAAAACAGCAATGCATTGTGCAATGTAATTATTCATTTTGTAATGCAGCAATTTAATTTGGAAAGCAAAACTTCAGGATGGAAAGCAATAATACAATTTGTAATGCAGAAATTTAATTTTTAAAGGACTAATTCGATTTTGTAATGCAGCAATTAAGTTTGTAAAGCAATGATTCACTTTTAATGCAGCAATACATTTTGTAATACAGCAATTAGGATTTTTAATTGATGAATTCAGTTTGAAATGCAACAATGCATCTATGAATTTGTAATCCAGAAATATCTATATAAGTTTGCATTATAACAATACCTATATAAAATTTTAATTCAGCAATACACGTACCTGACCTGTATAAGTTTGTAATCCGGCAACATCTGTATAAATTTGTAATTCAACAATACAGGTACCGGTATATATTCGTCATGCAGCAATGCATGTAATTGTATAAATTTTTAATCCAATAACACCTGCATAAATTTGTATTTCAGCATTACCTTTATAAATTAATAATGCATCAATACATTTGCCTGTATAAATTTGTAATCCAATAATACATGTACAAATTTGTAATCCAGTAATATTTGATTAAATTTTTATTCAAGTAATACCTGTTTAGATTTCTAAACACATATCCAAGAGTGATATATGAATTAATATATCATCAACGACTGCATTATTGTCATCCCCGCCCATTTTGAGCTAAGAAATCTCTTCCACGTCATCGTACTTTGTTAAAAAATATTTCATTGTCGCGAGAAAATTTAGTAGTGATATTGTTTATCAAACGCACACGTGTATATCGAATGTATTTGATATTACTAAGTTTAGCATAATAAAATATGAAGTTATCCACGGGTTTTCAAAGATTTGACTGAACTGTTTCATTTTGTTTTTGTTCCTGTACTTCATGTATTCAAAGGAATCTCTAATAATGGAAATAAATAATTGGTATAACGAGTGCGCTTCGTGATTTGAAGTTTAATGAATTTTCATCAAAATATCACATGAGTAACATTTACTTTTTATTAATGTTCTTTTCGTTGACTGAACTTCACCTTTGTAATTAGGTTAATACAGTCCAGTGTCAGCTATGCACTGTCACCTTATCCCCTAAAAGTGAGCAGAACTAAAAACATTCAGATGTCAACAAAGTTAATATTCCAAATATGAACGGAAAATAAAGCAGGGGAATGAAATAACAGAGAAAGCTTTGTGCGGTTTGGAAATCATGCTGGGGACCGGTGTCTGCAATGCCAGACGGGAAATTAGCAAGCAACACAATCATAGGCACCTTCGCGCTATAAGGATTTTACTTACGCATTGGGAACCTTGATGGTTTAATTGTTTGTCATATTACGTTTGTTGTTTTTTTTTTTTTTTTTTCGTTTGCTTGCCAGCGCACGTATAATGAAAACGTGGCACATTAAATTATGTTTTAATTGCTTGCTTTATTAAATTATTGTAGTAACTGTCATAAACAAGAAAGCAAGAGTGGTAGATTTAGGACGACGTTGACGAAAACAACAACAACAACAACAACACTACTACTACTACAACAACAACTACTACAACTATGAAACAACTACTAATAAATATTAAAAACATAAATAGCCACAGCATCACTATCAATATAAATAATTACAGAATTAATTGTCATTATCGCTGTCAGAAACCTGAGACACACCAGCTTTATTCGTTAGAGTATCAGGCTCGTATTACAACGATTACGAGTTAGATACGCGGTAAAAACAAATTCTGGTTGGTAACCTACGCATGTCCTTGGAAAATGCACTTAGCTCTCATTTTTCTCGATACGATATAACTCATAATGTTTTAAAAAAATGCCGTCAAAATTCAAAATATCAGAGACTCTTTCGAACAAGAATAACCATACCCACCATATTCGGGGTTACAAATTAAAAATTTCATCAGTATCAATATAAATAGTTACATAATTAATTGCATTTATCTTTGTCAGAAAAGTGATCGGCACCAGCTTAGGTTGTAAAGTATCAGGCTCGTAATACAATGGTCGCGGGTTCGATACTCGGCAAAACCAGTGTTGATATGCAGCCTACGTATGTCCTTGGAAGTTACACACAGCTCTTATTTTTAACTGTACGATATAACTCATACTGTTTTAAAACAACCACCAAAATTCAGCAAGCCAGGAACTTGTTTGAATAAAAATAACCATACCCACCATATTGGAGGTTACATATTACACATTTGAGTGGTCATTTACATCCTTGGGTTAAGGTTCAGTTTTCCTCCCGGAATGTGTTAAAAGTAGATGTGTCATTTATCTATGAAGTATATATTTTGATACGGATATTGTACATTCTGAAGAATACATATAAAATGCCCGACGAAATGAAGTGCAATAAAAATAGTTTTTAATAATTTAACTTTTCTGTTTTTTTATGAAATCTAAATTGGACGAGTGCCGAGGTTGGTTTTATACTATGCTTTTTTGAAAATCAAATACGCTGACGTAAATTCAGCAGATGGAACTCTTTTTCTGGTAGAAATATGATACATATAAGTAGAAGTATGATACATATAAGTAGAAGTATGATACATATAAGTAGAAGTATGATACATATAAGTAGAATTATGATACATATAAGTAGAAATATGATACATATAAGTAAAAGTATGATACATATAAGTAGAAGTATGATACATATAAGTAGAAATATGATGCATATAAGTAGAAGTATGATACATATAAGTAGAAATATGATACATATAAGTAGAAGTATGATACATATAAGTAAACGTATGATACATATAAGTAGAAATATGATACATATAAGAGAAAATATGATGCATAAAAGTAGAGTAATGATACATATAAGTAGCAATAAAATCTATTGAAACATGAACTAAAGAAAACAAAACTCCAGTGTTTATGATGATGATGATGATGATGATGATGATGATGATGATGATGATGATGATGATGATAATAATAATAATAATAATAATAATAATAATAATAATAATAATAATAATAATAATAATAATAATAATAATAATAACGCTTTTAGCACCGTTGTTGTTACATACTCGTAAGCATTTATCTGAATCTATTTCTCTATAAATATTTCAAAAGTTGTTGGCAGTAAAAGTTAAGGGACGGTCCACACTGGATTAGAACTGATATACTCCAATAGCTAGTTCATATTATGCCTTCGCCAGCGTTTAAATTGTATAAGAAAAATACTTTTATGCCAGTTTTGTCTTCTCTTCACAACTGTACTGATGTTTCGTATTTAATATGTAGTAAATGTTTGCCTACTGAAAATAATCATAAATAAAATATTGCGTTACACTTTTCAAGACATTGCTGATAATTTTCTTCTTTGAATATTAAAACAAACAAAATTTGTTCAGAATTCTCAATATGTACTTGACATGGTAAAAGAAAAATAAAAGAATAAACATTTTGCGTATGTACATTATTATTATACTAATACAATATTTCTGTAAAACCTCTTACCTTGAGGTATTCCCATACTGAGCAGAAGTTTTATAAAAATGCAAAAAAGTGTAGTCCTCAAGTAGATAATAGGATAAACAAATTAGCTATTTTATGCACACGTTGCCTAACTTTTCTTCTAAACAGCTAGTGCGGCAGCGTAACAGGAGAGGAGCGTGGATGTGGCTATAAAGCTAATTTGTCAGAGAACATTTGAGTGACAACACGGCTTTACGAGATGGGCCCAAACCAAGCACGTTAAGTGCGTCTCTATGACATGGACCCGAATCAAAGTACATTACAACACAATTTAACCAGTCTGTCTTGCAACGTTGAATGCGACAAAGCGGATTATCAAAACAAAATGTAAATACTTCATATCTTAAGGAACAGTCCTGTGGATGCTGAATACATCTTCTGAAATAACATATGTGAATCAGTTTTTTATTCCACTTACAGATATTTATAAAAAGTTTCTTTGCTATTTATCAACTTTTCTTTTCATGTATTTGAACCAGTCTGTACAAGATACAAGAAAAGTGCAGGCAGTTTAACTACAAGCATAACATGGCTGATCCAAATCATGAAAAAATAAAGTCAACTTGATAGATTCTATAGAGGTAAATAATTAGTTACAACATGTCCATTTGCCGAAGCACACTTTTACCAACACGATCAAATATAACATAATCTGAAGCAGTCATTCAATATCATGGGTCTTTACTTTTAATACTAATGTTAATATTCTTAGTGATTTTTATGAATTTGTAGTTGTCTAAGGATTTATCCATTTTCTTTTGTAATGTAATCACATTTCAGGTGTCACGTGATTTACATACCGCAGTAAACGTGATAAGCAGCATGGAATACCATTCTACAAAAGACAGTTGCATACATTTTGTGGGAACAATTACAAATACAAAATCGTAATTCGTGTGGGAAGCAACGTTTAATTACAATATAGCCGCAAACAAGACTCATTGATGCATTTTTGAGTAGGCATTTTCAAACAGGACAAGTTAAAAGGCAAGAAAACTGTATCATATGAAATTCATTAATCATTGTCTTTTGCTTCATTTTACATCTGGTTAAGAATTGTGCAAAGATAATATATATTTAATCATGTAGACAAGATCTATAACAATCTCCTAAAACCTTCATTAAACCATATTTAACAAATTTAACTAAATGATCCTATAACTTTGACTTTTCGACCATCTGACACATCGGTTGATAATATATCTTTGTTGTTTTATTTTCTCGAGTAATTTGAATGTCATGCTAATGACAATTTGTTGATGTAACAGTGAATAAGATCTTGTCAGACGGACATATTTATACAGAAAAAACTTCTGCGTACCGATTGCTAGTGGATGTAATTTGTATACTTTTATACTTAGATCTTAGATGTGACATGGTTTTAAATCAGAGCAGATCCGGTAATGGGCGTAGCTTGATATACATTGTACGCCATTTGCAACGACACAGGCCACTTTGATATTTAAACAACTTAAGACACCTTGCTCTCTCTCTCTCTCTCTCTCTCTCTCTCTCTCTCTCTCTCTCTCTCTCTCTCTCTCTCTCTCTCTCTCTCTCTCTCTCTCTCTCTCTCTCTCTCTGATGATACTCTTTCCGTACCACTCAGCATCATATATTCATAAAACAGGTTGTATTATTTTGCAGAAACTGTACTCCCTCCAGTATAAGATTCATTTCGTTGTAAAATCGGGAGCAGAAGAGAAAGACACATAAAACCACATGGACACTGTTATTCAGGGCTAACCCGTGGCTCAAACGTGCTCAAAAAGAAAGGATGAAACGTGCAACATCCATCTGCGCATACAGTGAAATGGATACTTAAGAATGAGTGATCTTTAGTCAAACAAACTAGTTATACGCTGATGTCTATTAAGAAATAAAAGGGAAGTGTAATTCAGAAAAGCAGAATAAATATGCCGTTTTTTATAAATAAGGATTCAATTGTGAGAGGGAACCAAACAACATGAGAAGTTATTTATGTGCGAGGTATATAAAAGTTTTTAATTCTGCATAAGATTTGGAATCTTTTGTTCTTTGAGTTTTGGTTTTATTACTACCACACCACATTTATCTTCCTACCTTTCACCACCACTATTGTTATGACTATTACTTTCTAAATATACTAGTACTACTACAACTACTACTACTACTACTACTACTACAAGTACTACTACTACTACAACTTCTACTACTACTACTACTACAACTACTACTACTAGTTTAACTACTACGTTTTTAAACGCTTTTGTTTGCAATCTGGTGAATGTTTTATCCATCGATATGCCTTTTTTTTAGCATGGGTTACCCGGGACTTTACTACGTTAATAGTTATAATGAAAGAGAAATAAGAATGTAAGGAAATATAAAGTGAAACAAAGATGATGTACCTCAAAATTTGGAGAGAGGAGCTATATAGAACTGTGAACGTGAAGAAGGTAAAATTAAATTAATATTCAAAACAAATTATGTCAATGTACAACTTGATGTAAATTAAGTACAATCCGTGGTTTTCAGGAAGAATAATGAGATCTGATGAGCTGTATATTAGCATAGCATCATGGTTCATGTCGTGTACATTATAAAGTCATGCACTTGATGATGGCATTTTTTTTTTTTTCAGCTAATAAAGTCGAAAGCTTTTCGGTTGATGTATACCATCTGTACTTAGGCCCATTTCCGGTAGTATTTTCCCCAGGCTGAGATCTGCAAACTCAATGTCATGTTCGATCAGGCCGAGGCTAAGTTCGTTAGTCAAAATAGAAGATGCAAACAATAAACATTAATACATAGAAAGATAATTATAAAACGCCTACGTTTCTTTCTAGCAACATCTCGTTAGACAGGAAACGTGGTGTGTTCATTTATCATCAACACATGACTGTTTTACTGCAATGACTGGCCTCAAATAGGGGAAAATTAACTGATAATACCTATGGACTAAGCTTCGTCTTTTGACCTCAGCATCTGGACGCTTTGATAACGTCCATGATAGCATAAAGTCTTGCAAAATTTTTAGATCTGGATTTTTTTTAATGCTTTTTGAAACATTAAGATAGGCGCCTTCCATCAAGAAATTTGACAACTTTAGTTTTCGACTATTTCCTAGTACATTCCGTGAGATGAAGGCATCAATATTCCTTACTTATTTCCATTACGCATTTAAACAGTTGAACTATATTTATAAAATCACCGGAAACGTTCGTTCATGTACTCTTTATCTATAGTCTCGTAAAAGCTATCAAAGTTAAAACCTGATATCTTCTAATGTGGAGGATATGCTAAGAAATGGTTGCAGAACATTGGTGTGAAAATGATTGGTGGTAGTCGATATTTTGGTAATTTCATCATATCGAAACTTATAGATCTCAAGATTCTGGGAGACCAGTAAAATGTTTCAAGTTGACGGACAGGGCGCTAAAGCATGGCAAAAGGATCTAAATGCCAAAGGTCAATGAAAAGGAATTTGGCTTTCACAGCTACCTTAAAATGCATTTTGTAGCGGTCTTACCTTTCGGGCATAGTTTTTTAAAATGCAGTTTACTTGTCAGTCACGGTGTTTATGAAGAGTGAAAACTAATTCGACTCTATAATATACGTCTGGACAACTTTGGGAGAAATAAATGTGTCTTAATTTAGGCTATAGTTTCATTTTTCATACCTAAATTATATATTAACGTTCCATTATTATAGATTTTTTCTAACAAAATGGCAAATTCGAAAGTTTGTTTTATTTGCAAGGTACATTTTTCGGTCTTATATTTAAATAGGAACTACTTGGTTCATGCTCACTCACACGACTCTGGCCTGAACTCAACTATAAAACTAAACCAGTATGAAACAACATCAATACTGCACTCTGTGACGTTTGAGCCTATAAATTTGCTACTTACTGGTATTGATAAATATTTTCTCAACACCAGTTTCCCATAATCAAACAAATAATCACTAAGATCTAACAAGTCTTAAAATGGTGAAATAAATACAAATGGCGAATACCCTAAATTTATTACAGTACGAAATTCAGTTCTTAAAGCTATGAATACCATATGGTTCATCGATGATATATCTCAGATGTATTCAGAAGGGTAAGAGATGGAGACAGTGTTACACAAACTGGCGCATAAAATGGTATGTATGATTGGTTGAATTACGAATTGGAAATACACATATTTTAATAGTTAAAGCTATTGCATAGCTTTCAGAGAATATTTACTTTCAATCATTTGTCTTAAATGCTCGTGCCAGTGTTTAAATTATTTCATGAACAATATTTATGAAATTTAAAATACTTCACCTCATACGCAATCAAGTAAATCATTGTCTCTGTAAATGTGCCACAATGACAGATATGTTTTATACACTCCAAAAAAACAGACAGACCAGGCTAGATCTCAATTATTTAACTATAAGGAAACAAACTGGATTGCGTTAAACGATCCTGACATCTTATCATATTCAGGTCTCATAGGACAGTTTATCGGATGAATTTTCATCCGACAATGACCTATTGCAGAAAAATAAGAATGCTTTTATACTAAAGATTCAAATAAACAAAAAATTATGACTTTTGTAGAAAGCATGTATGTGAGATTTTGACTGCGGCAATTAAGTTAACTATTTATACAATTGGTGGCGTTTATCCTTAACCAACACTGAGACCCAACCCCTCATGTTTACATTCTTTTTTGACAGCAAAGAGCTATTTTGACTATTTTCCTGTGACAAGGCAGCTAAAAGAATCAGTATGTGCCTTAGGAAAGACTGAAGTTTACTAGTACTATAAAAAAATCAGCATACTTTTCATCAGCCCTCAACCATCTCGAATTTAGATATTTACCTCTGTAGCAGATATACGTAAATACGTAAGCGAATATGGCTATTCATTTGCAGCCCAAGTTAAGCATTTGATCTCCGATGCTAGTCTGACTGTGTCAGGCAGTCACCAAACAAGCCAACCCATATTCAAGCCTAACTAAAAGTAAATCTAAACAACATTACATGTTTAGCTTCGGTGTGAATTTATAAATGTTAAGTTTATGATTGTTAGGCCTTCTACCTTAAAAATTAGTGAAGTGTCAAAATACGAATCTATGCAATGGGAACTGAAACAAATTGGATTATGTTAAACGATCCAGACATCTTATTGTACACACCTTATGGAGATGGATGAGTGGACATATCCCCCCCACTCAAACTACAACACTGGTCAAGAAAAAAGAAAGTCTACACAGAGCTACACAACAACTTAGAATACCATGCATGAGAATTCCATGCTTAGAAAATGACAAATCTTCCGATCAAAGAAAGGTAAATATATTTTAAAATAAAAACAACGCAGTGCTATATTTACAAGCTCATACATAGTGACATAATGAATGTGAATGCAATCCATATTCTTTCAAGTTAAATATATGCGTGCTAATAATGATAATTTATGACATTCAAGTAGTAACGTAGGCAATGCCTTACTCTAGAATCAAACTGTTATTAAAGCTAGGCTCATTTTTCATAGCTATTATGTCATTAACAACACAACATCTCTTAGTTCGATTTTTTTTAATTAACCTTCGTCGAAATGTTTTCCCTTGGTCGGCAAAGATCATCATATTGCACAATTTCGCAAATAATAGAGTCTGCGTACTTTATTTTGTTAGGTAAAATAGTCATACAATGAAAGAATTTCGTCTTACAGTGTTATCATCTTTTATGTATATTAATTTTTAAGTAGATGTTGACTTTTATCCCTGATTATTTGCTATGTATATTTCATTTGAATTGTGTGAGTGACTTTTGTCCATCATTAAGTGTTGGGGTTTGGTCCTACGTGGCTAATTTCATGATATTGTAAATAACATAAAACAGAGCTAATTGTTGTGTATGAATATAGATTATATGTTAAGATAACTATTACTTGCAGGTAAACTTCTTTCCATTGTAGTTCAGGACATGTATATTTCCCAGGAAAACATGATCTACCTGATCTGTGTCAGGTAGCTTACTAACACTGATGTAGTAGACCTGATGTTGTTGTCGAATGTTCTATAAATTAACTTTTGACCCTCATCCTGGTTCACAAATTGTAACTTAGATTGTTATAGTAGGATTATAACATTGAAATACATCAATGCAGTTAGCGCATCTAAACTGTTCAAGGCTATAGGTAAATCAGCACATTCATTATTGGAATCTATTTGGAACATAATTGAAATTCTTTCTGAACACTATTCTTTTGGACATGTGATAGATCTTATAGGACTAATTGGGACTTCATTCATAATAATGTGAATCCTTTTTAATTTTTACATTGTATTCTGTGGAAAAACTAGGCATGAGTTGAATTTCACAAAATGTGGTTATTTCTGCTCTTTTCTGATACCTAGTTTAAAATTTTAGAATCGCATTTTATTCTACTAGAGCAGAGTGTCGTTTTTGGCAATTCAAGCCAATGATTTGAACCAAATAATTCATATTAGACCGGGCAAAGGGCTCTGCAAATTATGCATTTGTGTTTTTATTCGGATGGTTTGCTGTCCCAATGTATGTGACTGGAGAATTCCCAGATGTAATGGCACAGCCGGTAGAGTGAAACGGTGGCCAGTTGAATGAGTCAAATAGATTGCCCAAGTTTAAAACGGAACCAATGCTCTTATTATAGATGTGGACCCCGTCTACATTTCTGCATATCTTTCCTCATTTTATCTAAGTTGAATGCCCTTCCTTAGTTAATTTATGCCGCGTATCTATGATAGAAAAATGTAAAATCCCTGCATATATAGTGCTTTATCTAGAATAGTTTCGCAATGTTTCAGAAAACTTATCATAATTAACAAAGCTATAATAAAGGTAAACCTAAATTTAGAAAATAATAAGAAAATATTTCAAGTTTTAAGCAATATTAAACATACTGTATTTATTATTTAACAGTGTGTCATGTTGAGGTGGAATACAAGTGATGTTGTTATATAATTAGAATTTCAAAAAAGTATCAACAGTTGGAGAAAAATGCTAAAAGCTACCAACAGTCAGCTTCACGGTTTTGGTCATCACATAATTCAGAATAATGAGCAAAAGCTCGACCTATGAACCTCGAAAATATAAAATTAATCAGTATCATTTTGCCTGTGTTTGAAATAAAAATGCAGACTTTGTTTCACCGCTGTTGTTATAAATCTTTGTGTAAAGAAAATGAGAAAATTATCTTACCCGAAATGAGTATCAAAGACAGTCTACAACTCAGTAATGTTTCATCAACGATGTATGTATGTATGTATGTATGTATGTATGTATGTATGTATGTATGTATGTATGTATGTATGTATGTATGTATGTATGTATGTATGTATGTATGTATGTATGTATGTATGTATGTATGTATGTATGTATGTATGTATGTATGTACGGACGCACGCACGCACGCACGTACGTACGTACGTACGTATGTATGTATGTATGTATGTATGTATGTATGTATGTATGTATGTATGTATGTATGTATGTATGTATGTATGTACGTATGTACGTATGTACGTATGTATGTATGTATGTATGTATGTATGTATGTATGTATGTATGTATGTATGGATGGATGGATGGATGGATGGATGGATCCCCAAGTAAAATAAATGAAAGTATCTTATGTTTTAAATGATGCAGAGCTGTTCATCTTAAAAACATTAAGAATTATCCTCTATGTCCTATGAGCATCAAAATGCATAAATTAAATGAATTACATTCATCTTTTAACAGTTAATGGGATTTAAGTATTCATTTACTGTATTTCCTTCACGCCGAAATGTCAGCGGCGCGTGAACATACTTTGTCAATTTTGGATCTTCCTTTTACATAATCAATTACTTTTAAATACTTGGTAATCATGGTTATTATGTATTCAACCTCAATCTCTCACTGACTTCATTGCAGTCATATCTTTTTACGTTTATAAGTGTTTCGCTGTCAGTGTAGAGTAAACTAGAACTCATCACTACATAAAATACGTAGTACGTACAGTACGTAGACCAAAATGTTGCTATTTGCAATTCTGCAAAGTTGTTCATTGAACAGTGCATCTGAAATCCATCTGAAGTACATACACCATGATTTGTAATGAATATGTAGTTGTTTATAACAGTCACTATAAATATAAAGTTTGTAGGTTGCAATTTGAAAGAATAATGTAAACACAAAAATGCCTAAGCGCCTGGAGAGAATGATTCGGCCTTTCAATGTTTGAATGTATTATAATATAGTAGTGCAAATACTCATTCATTCACGCATCCATTTACGTACCATATCTTTTCATAAATGTGTTTTCTACCAAAGCTCAGAACTTTACTTGGCTTCATAAACATGTTTCATCTTGAGCTCCTTCATGAAGGCTACACCCGGTTTCCCAGCTTTTGTTCCCACTAATTTTCCAGTAATGATGATGTTTCAAGTTTTTCGTTCTTTGTAATTAGCCCAAGAACTGCAGCTGTCGTTTCCTGATACTGTAAAAAAGTTTTAATTTTGTTTTAGCTCTCAGAAGTACATCTTCGTCAGCTTTTAAAGAATCTTTTGAATTCTTCTCGGGGATCACATTTATGCCGTTTCAATACGTTTCTCCACTGTTGGTGAGATAGCACGGTATTCAGATCAATATGTTAAAATTGAAAGTAGAAAATATTGCAAAACTCTCATTCGTAATTTCCTGGAGTTTCCAGTTGGTTAATACATTCCATAGGCGAATGTGGATATGTGAGAAAATTGCCAATAGCTTCTCGTGGGTCGGTGGTTCTTTACGCGGTTTTTTCGGTTTCTTCCTCCACCATTAATACTGGCAACCATGTATAGCCTATCATGTGCTGAAAAAATGGCGTTAAGTCCCAGAACAACAACATTCGAATTCCTTACTCTTATAATAATTCTTCGAATAGTTTCATGGTCGCATTTTCTGAGGCATCTGATCTCTTTCGCATGCTTCGTAAGTTCGTTGCTGATGTCAATTGCACAAAATGAGCTAATTTGCTCAGGTCTGTTGGGTTCTCTCAGTTGTGAAAGATGTTGATTGTGTCAACATGTTCCTCTAAACAGAAATCTTCCAGACACTATCCATTTCTATAGAATATCACCTGGTCATGTTGCTTGTTTCTGTCAAATTTAAGTAGCGAATCCCAATTTAATCTGGAGGATATTTCCTTGTGAAATAGCTCGGCATTGTGTTCTATGTATCTCTGTAATGCAAACGTTTTCTCTACTATGATGTGGTCGCATTTTCCAACTTACTCTATATGCTACAATGTTTTACGTTTTCTTGTGCATTGTAGCAAATACTGAATCTTTAGTTTTTTCAGATTTTTAATTATTACTTTGAGCAGTTTTCTTTTCCTTGTCACCACATTTGTTTCACCTTTTGTATCATAGAGAAATTTGTAGATGTCATTGTAATACATGAACGTTGCAGACATCTTTGTGACTTATATCCATTTCAAGCTGATGTACGTGATTTGTCATGGTAGGTGTGAGAATACTTTTCTTTAATTGGTCTCGTGGGAACATCATTGATTCCAAATGAGGGTCCGTCTGATATCTGTATGGGGACAGGACAAGAACAATTAAACGGGTTTCATGTATAGACAAATGGCAAGGGTTGAAATATTACAGATGTACTTTCTGCAATATTTGACATAAGTTGCAACTTTGCAGAGATCGGTTTATTAAGAAAAAGCAGGAAGGAACTGAAACGTTTCAAACCTGGATGGACTTGTTACTTATTAAAGTTTAATAAACCCCAAATCCTGATTGACTAAGTTAAAAAAAGGGGTAGGTTTCTCAAGCTACGTTTCATGTTGTATAAATGTATTACCCAGAAAATATGTCATTCTATGGAAATAAATCTTGAGTCCGATAAGCATAGTGAGGTCCGAGGAACGCGTATTGAAGGTCTTGAACGAATATTTTGTAAAAAAAAAGGGAAACATAACAAAGTTAGCGTGTCTTAATTTCTTATAATATTTAAATGATTTAATTCTAAAGACAAATGTTTTAAAATTTTTGTGTCTTTGATTCATACAGTATTTATACGCTCCGGTGGCCTAGTGGTTAGAGCGTCCGCCTCGGATGAGGCAGGTTGTGGGTTCGATTCCCGGTCTAGTTATACCAAAAACCTATAAAAAAAAATGATACCAGCAGCTGCATGACATTTAGTTTAGCATTAAGAGATTAATTTTAGGACTGTTTGGCCTGGTGTCAGGATTCTATGTCTGGATAGGATATCATGCTACATGTTTGCGGCATCATGTTACATTGCTAATCATCACTATAAACTGCCAAACTCAGACATCGTATCGCTATGGCTGAAACATTTTTACTGTTACGTTAAAATTCTAAATCTCTCTCTCACACACACACACTTGTACAATGTTGATTTTAGAAATTAATTGTTACTTTGTTTGTACGGGGTCTATTCATATCTCTACTCAGATCAATTTATACATACATTTACTTTATAATTTTATTATTCGTTTGATCTGGGACATAACACTAATATCGAGCACCCCTTGCTAATTATAAGCACCACCACCACCACATGATACTTTTGTTTAGCCGCATGTATTTTCTCTGGTCGATTTGGCTTACCTTTTGTCTTTTTGCCATAAGGTTCTAAAAGTCGTTAAACTTCAATTTGTTCTTAGCTTTTTGATAACTGCTTTTGCTGTCTCTATCAATGCTTCTTGAAGCTTACTCCTCGTGAAGCATTTTCCTTGTTATCTAGCTATTGGAACGTCTTTGGCACTTCAACAAAGTACTTCCTTTGGATATCGGTCTTCGGATATACATATGGTTAATATCTAACATCCTTAGTTGTTTATGCTTGCATAGACTGACCCTAATTATTATTGTCACCATTGCTGCTTACTTACTGTTGTTTAAAAGAAGGATATTATCTTTGAAGTTTCTTGATGCTAATACAATCGATCTGATAACGGAAGATGTCTACATTACCTATAACAAAACAAACTTTGTTGTGACTTATATAAGTAATTCAGATCAAAAATATCTTAAAATTAAAACTAAAGCGAGTTTACATCACAGCAATATTTCCTGGAAATAAGTTTGTTGAAAGTGAGGCTCAAAAGAGTGCGTGACCGCAATCGAAATAATGTGAGGGTCAAGGAGCTGTCCATACGTACACTAAGTCCTATCTAATGATATTATATACGTCAATTAGTCTAGATTAAAAGGCTGCGCATGCCTTGTGTGCTTATCAAACCTGTCATCAGAGGTATTCATCGTAGGATGCTAACCTAGCAGCTCTCTATGATAATATCGGGCTATATTTTTACTGTCATGACAGATTCTTCAACAAATGTCGTGGTTTGGAATATTTATTGCACTTTTTAATTTCATTGCGAATGTGAAGGCCTTAAATAATACATCGACAAAGGAATCCGGATATTCATCGACACAACAACTTATCAACTTCAGTAACGGTAAGGCTAACAGTAGATCAGTGAAAATAATCTATAAAAAATATAATCTGAGTTAGATGCGTACTACGTTAAAGATAATATAAAGACAAAGAAGTTGAAATAATATTGTATGGAACGTGTACAACCTGCAAGTAGTCCATAAACTGTCATCGATATGTGTACAATTAATATATATGTACAATTAATATAGCTATATTAGAATACGTGTCAGACGAGTTATGCCTATATATGCCTTTATTTTTCAAACTCACGTTACGTTATCCACCGCAATCGGGTGGTGGCTATTTCTGGGGAGAGAGTAAAATGCATTGAAAAGTTTATAATCTTAAAAATGTGTATTTAGCGTCTATAAGCTTTTCTTGGTTATAGCACCACATATTTTGTCCGTATGGCTTCAAAAAAAGTGTAATTAATTCTAATTGATATCAGTATCTAAGCGAGATTGGCATTGTAAATGTGGATTACAAAAAAGCCAGCTTTGTTTTGAATTAACACCCTAAACAAGTACTTGTATAATTTGGGACCAATCATCCGTAACATCAGTAACCTTTGCGGTCTGAGTAGATGAGCACTATGATTTGAATAGATGGCCACTATGGTTTGAATATGTTAACACAATAGCTCGAATAGATGACCACTATAATTTGAATATATTAACAATATGGCTGGAGTAGTTAAACACTATAGTCACACTATATACACCCTGCACACTGACATGTAAATTTATAGGAATTGTGTCAAAATTGTTTTGAAATGGTTTCTCCTTTGTCATTTTCTGGTCAAGTTTTAACAGTTAACAAACATAAAGTTATTGTTTAAGGGATGGCAGTTCATGAAATACTCCTACTTCTTCTAGTTACAATACTGTTATCGAATATTACCATTTAAAATTAATTACAATGGATACTTTGTGCAGTGATCATTGGAAGTCATGTGACCACAATACAACGTAATGACAATAGCGGGCACATAATAGCGGGCACATGAACCCTATGATCAAAGGCCAAAAATGATTGATATTCGTTGTTATCTTATAATTGCAACATATTCCTATCTGGACAAAAAAAGATTTTGAGCGCCAAGACGATGATGGGTTAAAACAGTTCGAGTTTCTGCATGGGACATTTCCTGAAGGTTTCACCTGGGGAGCAGCTACAGCCGCCTACCAGATCGAAGGAGGATGGAATGAAGATGGTATGTACAGACATAGCAAAATATACGACACCACGTTAAAAATATACACGATTTTAAAAATGACATCATGCGAACTGAAATAAATTAATTATAAAGCTCAATGTACAAAAAAAATCATCCTTAAAATATTAGTATTATGCAATGATTGGGTGTTGATCGATTCAATACGTTGTTTTACTGAGCTGTACATATGATGCTGTCCATAGCGTGCGTAATCAACGTATTTAGCTAAATGGTCCAATTTAGCAGATGCGATATGGACGTATTGGAAAGACGGAGTCTATGGGTTGTCCAGTTACATCACTATGGAAGGACTGGGTGGGGGTGCGGATAACATATTGGCTAGCAAATTGTATAACGTATTGGCTGGAGATTTGTATGACATATTGGTTAGCAAATTGTATAAGGTATTGGCTAGCGATTTGTTATAACATATTGACTAGCAATTTTATAACGTGTTTGATAACAAATTGCATAATGCATTGAGCTTGCATTTGTTTACTGCATATCGCGTCATTATTTACACAGAAAATACAAACTGTAGCGTAATTCTCCTTCTCAATGTAAAATTGCACATTAAGAAAACATCTTACGTTTTGTTGGATTTGAACTTCAAATCGTTCTAAGGTGGCCATACATAACTGTGAATAACTTTAAATTGCATTGTTTTAATGTTATCCGTGTCTATTTAGCGCCAGTGAAAAATTATGCTGCTTTCACACTATTGAGATATTAGGACTATTTCTCTTAGAAATTCTAGCAATTCATGGTCTATCGTAATATAAAAGTCTGCATTTGCTTTATTATTTTCATAACTTGATTTAAAAGTATCCCATTTCCGCGCGACTACGAAACGTTGCGTTCCGGAGCTGAAATAACTGAAGAAAGCAATACAGTGTGTTACAGTTGAAGGCATGCGATTTGTTAAGCCAGTTAAAATGGTTAGAGCGTTCTACTCGAATGCGGAAGGTGGCGGGTTGGAACCTAGGCTGAGTCGTACCAAAGACTTATAAGAAATGGTACTAACAGCTGCATCGCTGGACACTCAGCATTAATAGTTTAGTGTTAGGACTGATAGACCTGGTGTCATGATAATATGACTGGATGGGATATGATACTACATGTCTGCGGCATGATGCCCCAGTGTTAGGCATCACTATAAACTGCCACATTGTAGACATCGTAGCGATATGGCTTATATTGTTAAAGCTATGTTAATAATCCTAAACACATTTAAATTAGAATTACCTTTTATGAACGTATGCATTGAATAGAAAACTGAGAAAATATTTAAGATAATATAAATTGGTAATGTTATTTGATGATGTTTATTTAGTATAGGAGTAGAGGGAATTTAGCAACAAGTATTCCAACCTAATAATGTCCTAAATAAATATCCAAAATGTTTCTTTCGTAAACTTTTTTTTTTGTATTTGTTGTCACCCATCCCCAGTTATTTAGTAAAACGACCTAACTGCTCTCTTGAAAACAGGTTAATAATTTATATCCCCTGCTATAAACCGCTGAATAAACATAAGTATGAATTTATAACCAGCAAAAATGTCTTCTACGAGTGATGGCATTTAGAATAAAGTACGAATATAAACTGCATGAAGAATGTTGCTATCGATTTACATATTTTTTTATTTGAGAAAGTGAACTGAGCATATAGCAATGTATCATTGCGAATTTTCAGGAAAGGGTTTAAGCATATGGGACACTTTTTCCCATGATCACAAAGGACGCATACTTCATGGAGACACTGGTGACATTGCTTGTGATAGTTATCACGAATACATGGAAGACGTTCTATTACTGAAAAACCTTAAAGTAAGTGTACAAAGAAATATCGCATAACTAGCTATATTAGGTAGCTTCAAGAATTCCTCTAGTATTATTTGCAAAGTAGCGATATGGGAAGAATGACTTATATTGCTACACTGTCAATATATATATATATATATATATATATATATATATATATATATATATATATATATATATATATATATATATATATATATATATATATATATATATGTATATATATATATATATATATATATATATATATATATATATATATATATATATATATATATATATATATATATATATATATATATATATATAGATGCAAAAAACTGACGACGAACAGTACGAAACTAGTAACTAACTAGCCTAAAACTATAAATACAACCAGCTTGTATAGACTAGTTGCGGAAACTGAAAACGTTGTATAATTCCCTAAAAGTCTACAAGCCAAAGCGACATCTATTTTTACTTTGTGTACATATGTAACGCAGATTATATCCCGGATATTTGGTTCTATACCGGTTATTCTTATAGTAAAAATTGAAGGATAAGAAGATATAGAAAATGTTAAATTCTACTAGTGCATAGTTTTCATTTTCTAGTCTTCTTGGTTTAGACCGCTTGGTTTCAATGTTCTAAGGCGGCGTATCCAGTATGATTCCTTTTCCTTCCTGGTTTCGGAACTCCAGCTGTGGTTGTTGGCAATAGCGATAAGTATTATATCACTGAAAGTGTGGCCAGGGGAGGAGAAGTGTTCTGCGACCAGGCTTCTGTAACTCAACAACTTTGAATTTAATGAAGAAAACTACCTACAAATCAATGGAACTGCAATGGGTACTAAAATGGCCCCTTCGTATGCTAACATTTTCATGGGAAAACTTGAGGGAAAGCTCTTAGCATCGGTTGAGCGTACACCATACCAGTGGGTACGCTTTATCGATGATATAGAAATGAAGTGGCAGTATGGAAGAGAAAGTCTGGATGACTTCATTTCAAAGGCAAACAACTTCAATCCTTCAATAAAATTCACGGCAGAAATTTCCAACTCAAACCATGTTTTCCTGGACACAACAACCAGACTGGTGGAAAACAAATTACACACAGACATCTACTCGAAACCAACCGACAAACACCAGTATCTTCTCCCAACCAGCTGTCATCCAAAACACTGCCTTAAGAACATTCCATATAGCCAGGCACTGAGGATACGCAGAATTTGCTCCGACGATGAAAGATTCCTAGAAAGGTCTGAAGAGCTGGCTAAACATTTAATTTACCGAGGCTACGACAAAGACCTGATTGCGGAGGCAATCCAAAGGGCCAAACAAACAAACCGTGATGACCTACTCAGATATGGACAGAAAGAAAAGGTTGATAGGATACCATTTATTCTGACCTATCACCCAGACAATCCCAAAGTAGGTAAAATCAACGCAAACCACTGGCCAACCGTGCAATCGTCAGACATACTAAACCTAATACTTCCGAACAAACCTGTAGTAGCTTACCGGAGACCAAAAAACCTAAAGGACATCCTAGTCAGGGCCAAGCTAACAACAATCGCTAGTCAAAACCAACCTAGTCAATCTGGACCCTGTGGCGATAAAAGATGCAAAACCTGTCAACATATGACAGAGACCAAGACATTCACTAGCACAGTGACTAAAGAAAAACTAAACATACATGGTCCAAACAAAACGTGCAAAACAGAGAATGTGATTTATCTCATCACATGTAAGATCTGTGGCCTTCAGTACGTGGGAGAAACTGAAAAGCTACACATAAGGATAAACCTTCATAGATCTGATTGGATGACAAAAAAGCTGTACAGAAGCCCGGTCGCAGAACACTTCTCCTCCCCTGGCCACACTTTCAGTGATATAATACTTATCGCTATTGCCAACAACCACAGCTGGAGTTCCGAAACCAGGAAGGAAAAGGAATCATACTGGATACGCCGCCTTAGAACATTGAAACCAAGCGGTCTAAACCAAGAAGACTAGAAAATGAAAACTATGCACTAGTAGAATTTAACATTTTCTAAATCTTCTTATCCTTCAATTTTTACTATAAGAATAACCGGTATAGAACCAAATATCCGGGATATAATCTGCGTTACATATGTACACAAAGTAAAAATAGATGTGGCTTTGGCTTGTAGACTTTTAGGGAATTATACAACGTTTTCAGTTTCCGCAACTAGTCTATACAAGCTGGTTGTATTTATAGTTTTAGCACATGTGAAGATAGAAATGTAGAGGTTTACAAACGCAACGTTTTTGTGTTTATTTGTTTGTCGTAACTATGTTTTGTATTTGCCTTTGAAAAAGACTCATTAAGAGTCGAAAGCGCTTAGGCTAGTTAGTTACTAGTTTCGTACTGTTCGTCGTCAGTTTATTGCATCTATTTTAATTAATCCCTGACAAACGTGATCCCTTGGTGGATCCAGTACGCTTGACAGGGTTGTTATTCGCCATATGATTTGTATTCTTTATATTTCCTACCTCGTATGGCTCGATCTACCTTTGGTGTGATCTAACACCCTTTTCTGTCTTGTATTTATGTAGTGCTACTGTATCCGTTCCATTGTTTCCTTCTTATACTTAAATTGTTGCCGTATCTCTTAGAATGGAGATGATGTCTCAACAAATACAGAAAACATTCAAAACTTTACGCAATGAAACTGATGCTTTAATTCGCCTAAAGCATCATTGCACTTTCTTGCATCATTTCCTCGAAACAAATACAGTCACTAAAGGTCTTCAAATTCATGTGAAACCGCAAATTATTGGCAAGAGTTCAAACAGATTCAACAAAAGATGGAATAAAATAACTCACGACGCTTCCATGAAACTCACAGCCCTACTTAGTAAAAACGTAAATCATCAATATCTAGCCAAATCAGCAACCATTGAAGAACTAAAACATCAGCTCAATTCCGTCTCAACAGAAGAACAATTGAAAACGTTTTACTCCAAATTAAATAAAGATGAAAAAAGACTCTCTTCGAAACTATACAAAGTCAGAGATAGAAAATTTAGAAGTCATGATCTACAACCAAAGGACTGTTGTGAAGAAACTTCAATTGACGAAATTTCTTCCAAAAACAACCGTAAGAAGAAAAATCGCCGCAAAAGGAAGAATCGCAAGCACTCTGTAACAAACACTAATGCAACTGTTACTAACACAGTAGTCAACATCTCCAATTTAGAACTTACTGATGCATAAATAAAACTTTTAACGAAAGGTTTGAGTTTCTGTCCCCGTCCTAAGACATACGACAGAGGGAAGCTTAAGAATGACACCGAAGAATTCATCCGCCGACTAAGACTCAAAGCCCATTTTGCCTTGCAACCACCAAACAAATCAAAGGAAAATATAAGCTGCGACCAACCCACATTTAGAAAGAAAAGTAACTGGACCCCACCAAAAAGTTCAATTCCGAATCTGGAAGCCTTTATCAACTCGGTTGAAAACGATATTTCCAGACATATCAACCATACTAACAAATATTCTAATTTGACAAAAGAAGAAACAGATGCCCTGCACTCACTGAAAAGCAGAAAAGACATAATCATTAAGCCTGCAGATAAGGGTTCCGCTGTTGTCGTTATGAATAGGGAAGACTACATTAGTGAAGCAAGTAGACAACTAAGTGACGCTAGGTTCTACCAAAAACTGGACCATGATCCAACGCTGGAATATGCAAAAATCATCACTAATGTTATTGACGAGGCGTACCAAAGCGGACACATAGACCAGCAAACCAAAAACTACTTAAGCCCAGAAAACCCAAGAGCAGGTAGATTTTATCTTCTACCCAAAATCCACAAACAAGGAAACCCTGGCAGACCTATAATCTCAGGTAACGGGCACCCCACAGAAAGGATATCAGAATATTTAGATCATTTTATGAGACCACATGTCCACAAATTACCATCATATCTTCAAGACACGACAGATTATCTCATAAAAAGCAAAGCTAGTGAACCATTACTGCCAGATACATTACTTGCTTCCTTAGACGTCACACCTTTGTACACCAACATACCGCACAACGAAGGGTTACAGGCATGTAGCGAAGCATGGGAAACAAGAACTGTAAACAATCCACCCACACACTTCTTAATCCAACTCCTGGAGCTTGTCCTAAAACTCAACAACTTTGAATTTAATGAAGAAAACTACCTACAAATCAATGGAACTGCAATGGGTACTAAAATGGCCCCTTCGTATGCTAACATTTTCATGGGAAAACTTGAGGGAAAGCTCTTAGCATCGGTTGAGCGTACACCATACCAGTGGGTACGCTTTATCGATGATATAGAAATGAAGTGGCAGTATGGAAGAGAAAGTCTGGATGACTTCATTTCAAAGGCAAACAACTTCAATCCTTCAATAAAATTCACGGCAGAAATTTCCAACTCAAACCATGTTTTCCTGGACACAACAACCAGACTGGTGGAAAACAAATTACACACAGACATCTACTCGAAACCAACCGACAAACATCAGTATCTTCTCCCAACCAGCTGTCATCCAAAACACTGCATTAAGAACATTCCATATAGCCAGGCACTGAGGATACGCAGAATTTGCTCCGACGATGAAAGATTCCTAGAAAGGTCTGAAGAGCTGGCTAAACATTTAATTTACCGAGGCTACGACAAAGACCTGATTGCGGAGGCAATCCAAAGGGCCAAACAAACAAACCGTGATGACCTACTCAGATATGGACAGAAAGAAAAGGTTGATAGGATACCATTTATTCTGACCTATCACCCAGACAATCCCAAAGTAGGTAAAATCATCGCAAACCACTGGCCAACCGTGCAATCGTCAGACATACTAAACCTAATACTTCCGAACAAACCTGTAGTAGCTTACCGGAGACCAAAAAACCTAAAGGACATCCTAGTCAGGGCCAAGCTAACAACAATCGCTAGTCAAAACCAACCTAGTCAATCTGGACCCTGTGGCGATAAAAGATGCAAAACCTGTCAACATATGATAGAGACCAAGACATTCACTAGCACAGTGACTAAAGAAAAACTAAACATACATGGTCCAAACAAAACGTGCAAAACAGAGAATGTGATTTATCTCATCACATGTAAGATCTGTGGCCTTCAGTACGTGGGAGAAACTGAAAAGCTACACATAAGGATAAACCTTCATAGATCTGATTGGATGACAAAAAAGCTGTACAGAAGCCCGGTCGCAGAACACTTCTCCTCCCCTGGCCACACTTTCAGTGATATAATACTTATCGCTATTGCCAACAACCACAGCTGGAGTTCCGAAACCAGGAAGGAAAAGGAATCATACTGGATACGCCGCCTTAGAACATTGAAACCAAGCGGTCTAAACCAAGAAGACTAGAAAATGAAAACTATGCACTAGTAGAATTTAACATTTTCTATATCTTCTTATCCTTCAATTTTTACTATAAGAATAACCGGTATAGAACCAAATATCCGGGATATAATCTGCGTTACATATGTACACAAAGTAAAAATAGATGTCGCTTTGGCTTGTAGACTTTTAGGGAATTATACAACGTTTTCAGTTTCCGCAACTAGTCTATACAAGCTGGTTGTATTTATAGTTTTAGCACATGTGAAGATAGAAATGTAGAGGTTTACAAACGCAACGTTTTTGTGTTTATTTGTTTGTCGTAACTATGTTTTGTATTTGCCTTTGAAAAAGACTCATTAAGAGTCGAAAGCGCTTAGGCTAGTTAGTTACTAGTTTCGTACTGTTCGTCGTCAGTTTATTGCATCTATTTTAATTAATCCCTGACAAACGTGATCCCTTGGTGGATCCAGTACGCTTGAGAGGGTTGTTATTCGCCATATGATTTGTATTCTTTATATATATATATATATATATATATATTATATATATATATATATATATATATATATATATATATATATATATATATATATATATATATATATATATATAAATGTGTGGATTACCACGTGAAACATACATGTGGTTTCATATATAGTCATCTATGTTTACATAGGTAATAAATATGTGATTTAAAGCGTTTTAAATATTATATATACAAACCATGTTTCTTTCACAGATATCAAAAGTGTAAAAAAAAGTTTGTATAATTGATACATGGTATAGTGTGTGTAAATGTGTGCTTGTGTGTGTTTGTTTATCACGTGGTGCGACTAGGTTAACAGTAGTGGATTTAGTTTATGTTTTGTATGTGTACAATTGCCTTTGCGAACCATATGTAAAATCGGTTTGATTCGTGTGTTAATTTTACCTGTGTGGATTTTGTTTTGCTTTAAATTTGGTGAAGCTGCCATTAATTACTGGTCAAAGTGCGACTAATTAACACTTAAGATCAAACTTTTGCTGAATTTTGGGGCCGTCCAAATCCGTAGTGAAGCACCTGAGTGGGGGTGGTAAATTTAGCGAGGTGTGGCGATTTGGAGATTTTATTTATATGTGACATTAAAAAAAACAACACCAGAGTCAGAGAAAACTACGTAATAATTGAGAAATAAATCCATGAGACGAGAAGTCTACAACGGAATTCCTTGGATTTTAAGCCATTTTCCTGCTCAATCATTTGTCTATTTAGTTTAGGCTTTAAGAGGACTAAACTTGATTTGCTGATCCGTCAAAATTACGTGACGTCATATATGGATGGTCTCTTTGCTGAACTATTTGTTTTTAATATTATTTCATTCTTCCCCCCCCACACACACACACTCACTTTTCACCCCACCATCAGTAGCAATTCAGGGTAGATGACGTATATCTGATAAGCAACAGGTTTCACCAGGCCAATATCTTATGATAAAGCGACGATTTAAATTTTAAATCAAAGATTTGAAAATGTCTTGAGATAAAAAGTTGATAACAAATTTATGTAGGTATTGATGCCACTGATATACCGTAATTGAAGTTGCAACATGTCTTTGATGGTAAAGAAGTTTTGAATACTTACGATACGACCAAGCTGGAATTTCTGATGCTAGAACATTAAAATTAGTAATCATTATTTACGTGGTTTATATGACAACTTGGAAGCATTTACAAAGCATTACTAAAACAAAGGTCTGCTTTATTATCAGTGTTAAATTTTGAAATCCATTTTCAAAGAGTTTTATTATCACACTTATGATTTAAAATTTTGGCAACATATCAAGTGGACCGCAACAGTTAGCCTATACATGAACACCACGCGGTTTCAAATAGTTGATGAATTCCTCTATAGTAGTATCAAACGGACTCAGTTGATGTTGTCCTGTACATATCTTGACCAAATTCAACTCGTGTAACATCATTTGCACGAGGTTTGTGCAGCTCGCTTCTTAGCTCAGATACACATACTCACTTACATGTGTGTTAAAGTAGAAAATAAAGAAAACAGTGTACGAGTAACAGCTGGTATCCATAAAGTTTCATCATTCGCAACACTAAGAGGATACCAGAATTATCTTCACGTGTCTGATTGGACCGTCTTACAATTCCTTACAGGTAAACCACTATAGGTTCTCCATATCTTGGACCCGTGTCTTACCCAGAGGAACTGCTGACGAGGTGAATCCCGAAGGGATCGCATACTATGACAACCTGATCAATGCCCTTGTGGATGCTGACATCACGCCAATGGTAACCCTGAACCACTGGGACCTGCCCCAGGCTCTGGAGGACAAAAAGGGGTGGCTTAATAATTCCATTGTGAACATATTTACAGACTACGCCAGAATATGCTTCGAACATTTTGGTGATCGAGTAAAGTTTCCACTCTTTGTATTCCCTTCTGTAGATAAAATATATATAACTTCTTAAATCACATGCCTGAAACACACACACATACATACATTGAAATATGACTATGGCGTCTATGATACATTTAATATCATCAGGTATATATTTACATATAGATATTTGATTCGTCCCTTCTACAGCACCAGTCACACCACTTTATTTTATATTCTAGCATGTAATGTTATAAATATATTCCAGCGTTGATTATTTACCCGAAAAAGTTTCTTATAGGGATTTCAATCTAAATAATTTGAAACTGTATGATCATCTACCGACGATCTAATGCTGCTCATACGATGTATAAGTTAGTTAATGGGTTTGCATTACAGTCCTCTTTCTTTGTTGCTAAGTATATATATATATATATATATATATATATATATATATATATATATATATATATATATATATATATATATATATAATGGTTACTAAAGATACACATACATTGAATAGGACTTCTTTAAGCCTACCAGTATTACAAGAAATAAATATGGAAGAAAGCTTATGGGAATTCGTAAGAAACAATGTAATATAAAGCATTTTGGGTATCAGCCTCATACTTTGGTCTATATACGTAGCATGTGTTTGACAAAAGAGCCAATATGACTAAAACAAATCATTACACAAAACACAGATTACATTGGTTGAAATAAAACCAAACTGTGATGATGTTTCTTTTTGTGGATGGGGTCCAGATTTAATTCCTGTTAAAGTGAATTAAATGTAAGTTATGTAACTATCATGGATGATGCAAACATGATATAAAAGAGATATAGTATCTCGTTTGTTAACAACTTGTATAAAAATGCCGTGGTGAATGGTATCAATACTATCAACTTGGTAGGTACTGAATATGTTCGGTTCTGTCCACCAGCCGCGTAGGTTTTAATTGCGAAAAACTTAACAAAATATAACCTGTGAGGGACTTAAGTTGTATTCGATTGACAAAACGATAGTGATCTCCACGTAGGACATTTTGAACTTAACGAGAGAGTTCATTTATTACAAAACAGTGCTCAATATATTGCGTTTCTAACTTAACGATAGAGTGTAAGTATTGCAAAACAGTGCTCAAGCCAAGACCTTTTCATAAAGTGGTGAGGATTAAGGGCAATATTCTTGAATGAAGAACACAGTTTAGAATAACTGGGCAGAGTTTACAAACAAAGGACTTAATGCAGTAAATAATATTAATAATTTTATCATCTCATCAAGGTAGAACAGAGAAAATACGCTCGATTATTTTTTGTATTAAATCAACAAGCACACTAGGCAAAATGAATACAAAATAACACTTTGTGCAGCGGATGTTTTAGTAATTAATCAAAACAGAAGCAGATAATATGGCGTTATGACGGCAGAAAGAAGGTCAGGTAGAGGCAACGAAGGCAGAGAAGGCACTATGAACTGAGTTGGTGGGCACACTGTCTACTTGAAGGGGCTATGAAGGCATAGAGGGCACTTCGAACACAGTGGATGGATACACTAACCTGAACATTACAGACCATATAAATTTTGGTGGATAATCGCAAAAGCGTTGGGGCTTTGCAATTTTATTTTTTTCTTAAAAACTTAAAACTAAAATAGTTCGATACACATTAGTTTTCCAGTTTATCTTATCCATAAAGCAGCAGAGGGGGCTGAACAGACCAAATTAAATTCGTCCACTAACCCCTCCACCCAAAATAGTCAGCCAGGAAGCTGTATTTCCGCTATCCAAGACTAAAAAAAAGATTGTCAATTCAGTCTATGACCTATGGACTATGTCAAAAAATGTAAATTTTCGGGGTGGACCATGTCAAAAATGCAAATTTTTGGGGATAGAGGGGGCTGAACAAACCAAATTAAATTCGTCCACCAAACCCTCCATCCAAAAGAGTCAGCCAGGAAGCTGCATTTGGCAATCCAAGACTAAAAAAAAAGTCTGTCATGTCGGTCTTATGACCTATGGACCATGTCAAACATGTAAATTTTTGGGGAGAAGATTTATCAGCCGAAAATTTTATCCAATCCGACTCGGTATTTTGTTCGAGGGTCGTTTAAATTTATTGTAATAAACCCATGTGGAGTCCGCTGAGCATGACCAAAGAAATTTTTAAATTTATTGAAGTCCATGTCTGAGCACCAAGTTTGCCAAATATTTCGTAACGTATGTATATCAATACCATTAAACGCGCATAGGAAATTGCAATTGTCACGAATTACTTTAGGGATTTGGGTGTATCGCTGAGTTAAATAAAATAAATCCGCATTTTTATGCCGGCCGCGAGAGAATAGCAAAGCTGGACTTTTTTGATTATCGAGCATTACGTCGTCGAAAACTATCATATTTTTTAAAGACCCATCGAGATCAACTATGTCGGGTGATTCGGTTATATCATATATAAATTCTACCGGATCAAATCCTAAGTTTTCCGCGGCTGTTTCATTAAAATCTTTTAATACGTGATAACAATCTTGATCATCGGCGCTAGGCGCTATCAGATATAATTTATCCCAATTTGTATATTTCATTATTAGCGTAAGTAAAAGTTGTGTTTTGCCCGAATTGGATGGCCCTATAATAATACCCCGGATTGAATTTGGGAGCATTGGATGATGTTTAATCGGCGGCTTTTCCTTTTTTGCTGAAAAGTCAAGAACTTCCATTTGATTATATCATAATAATATTATGGATTTATATTGTGTTAAATGAAAGACACGTACAGATACTAATGACCTGACAACTATTGTAACTAAAAATAATAGACTTGCCGCATCGTGGGCATGCGCGACGTGCGGAACAAAAAAATTTAGATTTATAAAAAAAAGCCGGAGGAAATATTGCCGGAAAACTCGCAAGATTTCCAGGTTTTCCTTGGGCTAAATATCCCGGCGAAAAACATCTCACCGGATATAGTTACTGTGGGCCAGGTACCAGGTTAGATATCCGCCTCAACGAAAATGATCAACCTAATCCCGGTGATTTTCCCGTTAATGCCATAGACGAAGCCTGTCGAATACATGATATCGCTTACAAAAGTAATGATTTGCAGCAAAGACATCTCGCTGATGTTAATCTGATTCATGCGCTAAATTCTATACCTAATAAAAATGGAGATAAAAAGCTGCCGCATTTTTTATTAATATCTGCAATGAAAGATAAATTGTTAGTTGGTGCGAGTGTATAATAATGGCAGTAGAAATGCGAGCATTTCAAAGGATGAAAAAAATTTATTATTCTCCGCAGGGATATTGGAGAGGAAAATCCGCCATCGATAAATTAGCAGCCGCGGCTAGAGTTCCGTATGATACCGCCAAAGAGTGGCTATCAAAACAGGCGATATGGCAGATTTACTTACCGCGACCAAAGTCTATCAAATATGGATCATTTGACGTTTATACTCCAAATGAAGTTCATCAGGCTGATATTTTATATCTACCGCATGACTATGGTTATAAATACGCGTTAACCGTAGTTGATATAGCTACTCGATATAAGGACGCTGAACCACTATCTACAAAAAAATCTGCAGAAGTTGCCCGTGCATTTGAAAAAATATATAGACGTGGTCAGCTCACATGGCCAACTTTACTTCAGGTTGATCCAGGTAGTGAATTTCGTGGTGAAGTTACCTTAATGAATACAAAAAAATGTTACTATCCAGCGTGGACATACGGCGATCCATCGTGATCAAGCTATTGTTGAGCGATTTAATCGGACCCTTGCTGACAATTTATTTGGTTATCAATACGCAAAGGAATTTATTCAGGAAAATCGGTCGACCGAGTGGATTAAACGACTTCAGGCGGTGATAAAAACGATGAATGATGAATATCGGGCGTCAAAAAAAATAAAACCCGCAAATATTGCAGAATCTCCGGAAAAAGGATTCCATGGGAGTCCACAGTGAGATATTTATATGAATCCGATGAATTGGAAGGCGGTGTTAGACGATCTACTGATCCCACATGAAGTATTTCGATACATAAAATATATGGAATTCATTCTTCGATATATAGACCAACGTATTATACGTTAGATTTTAATGCTCCGCAACGAAATTTCACTCATGAACAGCTGTTAGTTATTCCCGACGATATTCAATTTCCTACGAAAAATTTAAAGTAATATATTCTACCCGTCTAAGATGATTTATTCGACGAACTCGACTAAGAGCTAAATATACTAAATTATCCCACTCGATGAAATCGTCGATGATCCACATAATTGTATCTGAGATAGTTAGTTCTTGAGTCGAATGTATAGTCGCTGCATATCCTAGCCGCCATGGTGAATTTTGCATATTTAATGCGCCTTTGACGTCTGACAATTTTACTTCGACGATGTCGTTTAAAACTAATTTTTTTTGCTCCTTAGAAACGCTAGCATTTCCAGGGATATCAACAAGAATATTTTGTAATCGGGTATCCTTTGGGTGGTACTGTAGCGGTACAAGTTCATTAGGAAATTTGTTTTTATGAATCTCAAATAATTCCTTAATTATACTATCTCTGGTATTTTTTCTACTAGCTACGACCAAGTCGCACGGCTTCCATCTATCTAACAATTCATCAAATGTATCACCTGATATTATTCTACGAAATACAGCCGCTTGATTTCCATTACTCGTGCATCTTATTGACGTCTTTAATTTAGTTAATTCTTCATCGAGTGATCGACGATCTATGTCCATTTCCTCGTAATAATCGACTTGCAATTTTAGCCAACAATGCGGAGATATTCCACCAAATGGCGGTGGTTGGCACTGGTCGCCGCAAAATATAACTACAGTATTTTGTTTCTTTAGCCAGTCGAGAAACATTTTTATGACCGATATAGGCATAAGACAAGCTTCATCGAACATTATTACAGGGGGGAGGAATTTTTTTAGTCTCCATCCTTTCGGGTGACCACTCGCCGGCGGTATATCTAAAAAAGTTATGATAAGTATCCGAGTTTACTCCTTTTTCCTTAAAATCTCTGACAAGTCGATGAGTTGGTGCTAACGCGATCATATCATTTTTAAAATGTTCTATAACTCGAGTTGTTTTACCACATCCGCCTGGTCCATTCAGATATATAATTCTATGTAAACCTATAGGATCATGAATACTTGGAGCGGTTGAATATTAGTCGACAGAAATGCTAGCATTTCCATTATGATATTCTGGTTTATCGTCGACGTCCTTAGATTCGTTGTAATTATGAAGTTCTTCATTTTTAATCCGCCTGGTTCCCCATAAGTTACCATATCCGAGATATTCGTCTATGACGCGTTGATATTTTTTTTGTAATAAAATGAGTCAGTTGCAACTCTAACTGCGATTTTAGGAAATCTGTTGACCATGGTAAGTAGATTTATTGTTACATATGCGAGCATATATGATCGTTTCTCCAAATACTGCGGCATTTCTTCACTGAAATATTCCATAATAGTGCCAAAATCTTCTCCAGATGATAATATAGCTACAGTTTGTCGAGATAATATCCCTTTAGATGCTGCATCGTCGACGACAAATTTTAATTCACCCGGATCTAATATTAATTTAGCAGTCTTGCGTAGACGAATGTCGTCGCGTCCGTACTCTCCCTGTGTAAATTTTCCGATTATAACTCGATTAATTATTTTACTTTCGTTGTTAATTATATCCTTAAGATATTCTATACCCCAGTATTTATCTTTATCCGGAGTCGGTAGCCAAATATCCGTTTGTTTTTCACCAAATATTATTTCAGATACTATTAGATCAGTTCTTATCCCAGTATCAAGCCCCCATCTTAATACTACAATTGGAGCCCATTTCTTTTTACTCAAATGCTGCTTTAGCCATAAATAACTCACCAGATGTAGTCCGTCGGCGATTTTAAATCGCGTTACTTTAGCGATTCCGGTCAGATCATAATCAGGTAGTGGTCCATTGACTGATCTCCTTATCATATTGTGGCTCGGAATACCAAATCGAGAAAAGTATTTATTACATTCGCCGCCACCGAGAAAACTTCCTGGAAAACATGCGATCATATCGACGGATCTTATTCTATTTTTTTTCCCAAAAAAACCGTCGCCTTCCCAAAGAGTATACTTAGTATTCCATAATCCTCCATGTGAAAATTCGATACAACTGTTGCGGACGTCGTTAATGAATTTCTTTTTAGTCGGTCTCCAGGAATTTCTTTCTTTAGTTATCTGATACGCGACTGACTCCACCGAGAAGCTTATTTGAGTTAATTTTTCGACGGCAAGATCATCGGTGATATATCGCCTAGCGAATTCTTCCATTTTTTTCTGTAAATATTCATTTCGATAAATTATTCCGTCAGATGTAACAAATTGATTATATTCACTAGAATTACCATCTTTAAATAACCAAACGTTAACCGGGATATCTTGCCTATTCGATTTAATCCAGTTGAACATATTGCCGGTGTAATACCTGACAGTTTTTTTCTCTTGAAAATCGCCATCATTTATCCCCCATGCGTGAAAATTGTGGTCGAGAATTTCAATAGGCGCTCCCTTAGACCGATAGCAAACGGAATTATAAAATTCTCTATCCGGCAACAATTTAACGATAATAGGAATTTTTAACTTCTTTTCCAATTCGATTATATCCGTTTTGGTCGCTCCGGCATTTTCTTTTTTAATGCGATCATTTCATGTATTAATAATTTGCATTCTTTTATCAGTAAGTCCATTACCTCGCTTGGAATTTTCAAAATGTTTTATAACCTGTTCTGCCACACAATTTAACGTAGTTGATAGACGCATTCCGCCGACTTCTCTTTCATCTGGCGTCGGTACAAGAAATATGCCATATATCGTAGCATTATATGGATAATCTCTATTGTAATATTTTGCATCAATTCCGACAAGTGCTCCCGGCTTTGTATTTCGATCTAATATAAATAATCTTCTCGTACCATCGGTGACCATATTTCGGTGATGGAATACCCTCCAGGATTTGTTGGAAGAATTTTCATCGCTAACCTCTACTGGTCAATGTCAAATAACAGCGATAATATTTCATCTTTGTGTCGTCGCACGCGTTGTCGCTCAGTCGGAACTTTATAAAATGTCAAATACGATGAATCCATTGTATATCTTTTTGGTGAATCCCGTGTTCCAAAATCTATATCCGGCAATATTTTCAGTGCTCGCTCCATTGTCATAATATTTTTATCAAGTTGTGTTTGATACGTAGAGAATACGTACGCGGCTCTATTTTCTCTATATATTTTTTGCCTCCTTTATTCCGTTTTTAATCTACGATATATGTTTCCGCGGGTTTATCAGCCCGTCTAGGTCAAATGTTCGCCGTGTTCTCGCGGGTTCTATGACGTCTATTTTTGATAAGAATTTTTTCATATTTTTTAGAAATATATTTAGTAAAAGGTTCTATTGTCAAATTTTTAAGATTTTTCTCTCCTCCGATTGAGTTGCATCATACTTATGTTGCATTAATATATATATATAATAAATATATTCAATTAAAAATTAAAATAATTATATATATAGGATGTCAAATAAATGCAAGTGGCTATGGAAAAATGATCGTGGATTATGTAATAAAATGGATTTTTCAGAGTAAAAAAAAAAATATTGGAAATGTATAACAACAATGAGAATCACTTGCAATGAAGGTCTTAAGACCTTACAAACAGGCTAATCGTTAAAGTCTCGCTGCGTAGATCGATCAAACGGCCGTCTTGGTCGGTAAGTCGAAATTTAAACTCGCTGATTAAGTCGCTATGACAACGCATATATACCGGATTAACCGGGTCATCGATGATTAAAAATCCTGGAGGGGCTGATACTGCCGCTGAATAAAGTAGATCGGCGGGATGAGCTCCGTCTGATTGTTCTATATTGATCTGATAACTTCCATGGACGGCATTACATGTGAGATTTACGGCGATAACGTTAGATATATTTACGTTACCGGGAGCTCGATGTTTACCGTCGCCGTCGGGAGAATTATTATGAGTTAAAATAATAGACTTCGGCTGGCTATCCTTCCATGATTGATGAATTTTTAAAAATCCTTCGTCGATGGCCAAGCTGAGATTTTTCTTTAGTTCAGGTATGTCATGTTCTGGGTATATAAAATTTGGATTTTTACTTCTTTGGTTTCTATAAAATGCGGCGGCGGAAGATTTATACAAGGGGGAATTTTCATCGATATAAACACTAACGATCCTCGAGTTAAATATTTCCGCGTCGTGGATAATTTTATTACCTGCAGCGACTACGCTAGTAACTTCAGCTTGCGTAAGAAGGCCGGATCTTAACGACGGTAATAACAATTTGAGATCATGCTCCATGTTTAAGAAACTTTTAATAAGAGAGAGTGACAAATTTATCTTCGACGATTCTGTTGTTTTAAGAATAAAACCCTCCCTTTCATAATCACGTCCAACATTGCGAGAACTAGGTATAAAAAATTCTGTTTTAAATTCATTTATCCTTTTTTCATAAACCTTTGTAAAATTCATTTCCTCGAATTTATCATAACTTCTTGACAGATTTTCGGGTCCTATCTCGTCTGTGACGTAATCATATTTTACAGGCTCTGGTGTGGAAACTTTAGCATCTCGCGGTGGATCTTCGGGCCATCCTAATACTGTTCTTATCGAGCTGTTGTATATATCGACGGAACATCCCTCTGCGATTTCAATTATCGTTGACAGCGTGGGTTCATGGGGATTATTTTATTTTTGGTTTTTCTTCAATTTCACCGGTAATTGATTTTATATTACGGTTAAATTCATCGGCAATTGCCTCAATTTGATAAGAACCCGTTGGTATGCTAACGACGTTCCAATCTGGGGTGCCATCGGGGAAATCACTAGTGATTTTATTCTTATATGAAAATACTAGAGAATTATTAGGTGACTGATTTTCAAATCGCTTAGATCTGATATTAGGCCAACTATTGTATAATCTTAATTTAGCTAACGCGATCTCGTGGGCGGAAATTGGTGATGGAAATCTAGCGACAAGTTCGGGTGTTTTTGACGATATCGAGATCATACTAGTTTGTCTCGGAGATGTATTATCTGATATCCGCTGGAGTATCTGAATCTCTGACATTTATTGTAAAACACTAGCGTTTTTTCAATTTGGATTTTCACTGGTGGTAAAATTCTCTGAATTTCCAGTGTTAGTAATCTTCGTCATAGTGGAATTATATAGTTCAGTTATCGTAGTAAATTCCTCGCCGGTAATGACCGAGTCGTCCAACGACGTTGAAATCATCGATGAAATACGTGAATAAGCACCCTCCACGATAGTATATTTAGTCGAATAATCGGTCAATTTAGACTGTGAGCATGACGATAATTTCTTAGTAATTGCCGTGGAAATTTCAGCGACGGTTGTTATTGCAGATATCGCGATAGGAACGGTAATTGGCGCTATCATAGTCACCGACGACAGTATAATACCAGCGCCGGCGAGTAATCAAGAAACTGAATAAACTGTAACGTCAATAGCGGTAATTCTCCGGCGATATTTTTTATTTTTATTTGGTATTCATCGGCAAGTGATTTAAGTTTAGCCGAATATTCTTTGACGGTATCATATCTGAAATTTCCCGCAGTGAAATCGTTAACGATTCTAGATGTAAATTCCTCAGATTTAATCATATTTTATTGTAAAATGTTTTACATTTTCAAATGATATTGTTAAACACCTAGATATTCTATTATATATCGGTATTTAAAACTAACAATGGTATCATTGGTCGGTGTAAATTTAAACATAATAACATCTGTTTCTCGGTTATTATTTGAATAATACATTACGGTATTAGTCCCTCTACATAATTCAGTGATCGTAGAGTTGATACCTATTATATTAATTTGTTGATTAGATAAGGCTGTAACCCGATAATAACCTATGGGGGAGGCACCGCCAACGATGTTAAAGGGATCAATCAAATTATTTCCATCTCCTCGATCTTTAATCCAATCAAGTTCACCACTTTTTATAACATAAACAATTTGTTTAACTTTTTCAGCCGAATGTGTAATTTTTATTTTATCAATATCTCCGATTTTTGGATTGACATCAGTTGACAAATTGGTTAACCTTGCTTCGACGCGATTGACCCTATCCGTAACGATAGTTATTATATCATCAGCAACCCTCTGATCTACAATTATCTTATCTAGCGGCGTCGTTATATCCTCTTCCTTTATATTTTTTTTACCAAAGAATTTTTCAATAACTTTATCGGTCACGTTGAAATTTCTTCTTAACGTACTAAATTGAGTCAAATTAACATCATACTCAGTTCTAAGCGCGGCCATATTATCAACTGCAATTTTAACACGTCTCAGCGGCATATCAATTTGTTGTCGAGGGTTGCCAAATAAACTATTAAAAAGTTCATCAAATTTTTTTAGTTTTTCGTTAATTTTTGTTTTAAGATTGCCAGGGGATAATTTTTCACTCTTAAATATCGCTATGGAATTATCAGCGGCTGTAGGATTTTTCATTAATAAATCATCTAAGGAGACATTACTAGTTTTCAATTTTCCATGATCAGTTTCAAATACAACTATTTCTACCGGGTCCACATTTGCCAGGTTTAATGTTCCGGCTATTTCATCTTTAACTACTTTAGTTATCTCTTTAATATCGACGCTAGTTTTATCTCTAGCTGTTTTAAAGATCGTCCCAAAATATCTACCATTATTTAAAATTGTTTACAATTTCTAAATGCTAGCGTTTTTTTTTCGCTGGTATATTCATGAACGACTATATGCGGAGATTTACTAGGATTTTTAGATATTTCTGAAAGAACGTTTAATACTTCTCGGCCACATATTGGAGGATCGGTCAATTTTTGATTCGGCAGCGTAGAGTAAAATAGAGGTGTTAAAAACCCATTAGGATTTTTTACCTTAGATATATATCGCATAAATTCCTTCGGCGGGGCTAGTCCATATGAGTCGAAATAAATAATACTACGCGGATCAATTGCGTATGCGACCCAATGCGTTCCAGGTCCGGTACTATTGTCGAGATTAATAATCCAGTTTCTTTGTAAACACAAGCGTTTTTCAACGGGGTCAACGGCAATTTATCTCTCAAAAACACTCCTCTGAATTTTTTTATAGATAATTTTTTTTACTGCGTCGATGAGATCAAAATTAGACATCGGCTGGATATTTTTTACATTGTTTATGCGACCACTCCTTTTCCTTTGTAAAACGAATGAGGGGTTCCTGGTAGATAAACTCCTCTTCCCTTTTTTATATCCACGTCCTGTAGATCGTTTAGTAGATTCCAGGGCAGCCTTAAGGACACCTGGCATAGCCGCGGCTATTAGCGCCGGAACAGCGAGGGGTAAAATTCCGCCTTTCTTTTTTCTTCTATATCCCTGTCCTACAGCTTTCTTTAGAGCCATCCCGGCGGCGGTACCAACAGCTCCTAACGCAGCGGCTTTCGCGACAGCTGGAGCGGCTGCAGCAATAATTCCGGGAATAGCTGCTAACAACGGGAATATTCCTCCATTTTTTATCATACCGTTGACGGCGGCCTTTGAAAAATCAAGTCGAACTCCTCGATGAGCCCTTGCGGAATCATTAAAATGTTTTACCTGAGTTGTCGTCAGCGATAATTTATGCGACCCGCCGGACATTTGAGTTGGCTTTAATGTAATTGAAACTCCACATTCTTTAGCGGACTTTGATTTTAATTTTTTGATTTGACTATCGGTCAACTGAACACTAACAGTACTATATGTCATCTTCATTGCAGATATATTATATTTTCAATTGAGCTCATTGCGAAAATTTTACATTATTTTTGAAAATCAAAGATTTTCCACTGGTGCATCAATTAATCTCATCTGTCCGCCAACACCTTCGATTAGCATAGATTTATCACTAAGTACAACTGCAAATGCTCTATATCCACCGGTGGGAACTCGTCCTACTACTGCGTTAAAGGTTATGTCGACGACGGATTCCTTTGTCATATCTAGATGCTCCAACGAAAAGTAATAGATAGGATATAGGCTATAAAAATCGGCCTGAGATATTTGTAGACCAGTATCAACATTTTGATCGCGGCCCATGAAAGACCATAATCGATGATATACTCTGGCGATATTATTATCGGTATCGGTAGATTTTAATTTTATAGGCTCGGCGGGCTCCTGTTGTCCGTTTATTCTCAGCGAAACCTCAGTTACGTCTAACTGATCGAATATCATATGCGAGCGAGTTTGTTGACCACGGCCCTGCGTTCGTTCTTTATTTTGCAGCGCTATAAATATATGTCTTGGAGCTGAAACACCTCTCTTTCCAGGTAGATTCCATGTAAATTCGGACTGATTACTTTCAAAAATATCCGTCGAAGTATTTAGCCAGCTTATCAAACTACTTGCACCAGTTTCCATCCAAGATAGCAGGCGCTGATTAACAGCGAGGGATGGCGTTAATACTGACATCCATAGAGGTAATTTAGATAAAATAACCATACTGTCATATTCAGCTCTATGTTCTTCATCGGAATTATCCGCAGGAACTCTCCAAATTGCACTATTATCATCACTTCTTCGGGTCAACGCGACAGTATGTTTAGCTCCGTATATAATTTTTATGACATTTCTACAAAATCCAAATATATGGTGGAGTGGAATAGCGCATGAAAAATGTCTTCTTCCTGCAGCTCCCTTCAACATTCCATTTCGAATTGCACATCCTAAATTATAATCAGGATTTAACCTTACTACGACAGGTTCTACATCAGCATTATTGTCATTTGCATGATTCCTTGGTCTTCTTCTAATATAATGAGTAGAATCAGCGAAGTTAGAATTATCTTTAGCAAACATCATAGTTGGTCCAGCCGATCTTGTATAATCATCGGAATATCTAGCGAGTCCAATTATTGACGTCGCAATATCGATACCGTTATTTATTGATTCTATATCATTTCCATCGATCATATATTTTGCACCCTCAAATAGTGTCATAATTCCATTATTAACAAATCCAACTTTAGCATCTGCTGGATAGGGTGTTCTATCCTTTTTTGAAATTTCTCCCTCAACTTCTATATATGCTTCGCATGGCAAGAAATATTTACTTTTGTCTTGGACTTGTAGAACAATTCTTCCGGTGGCATTTGGGTCAATTGCCTTATAAGCAAAATATTGATAATTTCCTACAGAATCGTCCTTAGGTACAGGTGCGTCCATATCAAATGCAGTATCGATTATTTTCTTAAATGACATTTTTATACTTTAATCATTTTTGTTTTCAATTCAGAAGTGTTTTACACATTTTAACTATCATCGCCGCTTTCTTCAAAGTCCACTCCCGGATATAATATTTGAAAGATTAACATTTTCCATTGGAATCGCTAGCGATTCTGGCGAGTTCATTATTAATGATTCGATTTTTTTCTTGTGCAGCATTATTTATAGCTTTACTTAGTTTTGCGGGCATATTTTCTGTTGAAGGAAGAGGCTGAATTTTTTGTTTTCGCCCAAATACTGACCTCATCAGCGACGATGCTTTATCCTTTACGAAAGAAAACGCCTTACCGGCTACATCCCCAATGGTCCCTAAGGTTTTATCGCCAATTACTCCAATAGCTTTCATTCCCACTTGTTTAGCAAAGGGAGCAACTTTCGGTGCCATTCTTGTAAAAAATCCTAAGATAGTATCTCCAAGACCTTCACCATAAAATGCTTTATAAACTGGTAGCCGCGAATTTACCACAAATACTTGGGTCGGCTTATCGTGATTGTAATGGATTATCATTCTCTATTGTAAAATCCTTAGATTTCTAATTAGTATTAATCGCTATAATATCCCGAATATCGGCTATTTTCCATTAGGTCATCGATAAATTCTCTATACGTATGAAGATCAATTATACCGCTCTGAAATAATCTTTGGGCGATATCAGCGGATTCATTAATTATCTCAATGGAATTATTTCCAGCAAGTCTTCCTCCTGTAAGAACTTCTAGTCGGGAAACATCTCTAACAATGTTCTCGGGACATATCTGAGAATCATGATAAGAGGTTTGTCCACGTATTGGTTTTATTCCAGAGGCGAAATATTCTTTTTCCATTACTGGATCTAGCTGTCGATTTTGTTTTCCTGTTTTTTTGTTCTTTTTTTTAAAATATCCCATTAACTGATCTACCCTACTAGAATATGCTAAATACCCAGGATCATTTTTTTAGCAGTGGAAAGTCCAGACCTGATCTTATATAATGCACTAGCCCATTCTTACATATTTTTTGCGTATTTTTGATTATCTTTATTTAATAATTTTTTTCTCCCGGTAAATGAGAGTATCGCAAAATTAGGACGTTCACTTGCATCCACTTTTTTAATTTCCGCCAATCCATCTTCGGTAAATCGTTCTCGAAGTTTTTTACTTTAATATCTACCGAAGTTTTTGGCAAAGCAGCTGCCATCGGTGCTTCAACCATCTGTTCTGCTGGTTTAACACTTTTAGATATTTCTTCGAGTAAATCGGCTATAGGTTTTTCTTTCGTCGGCGGGTCGAAATTTGTCGTCGCTGTCGCCATATAACATAGTTTTCAAACCCGTAGTAATAGGTTCAAACATTTGCTGTTGTCCAGTAAATAGATCAGTTTTTATCTGTTGGCGCTCCTGTAATTTTTTCTTCAGGCGATTATGAACAGGTAAAAATTTATTAAGCGTTTCTAGCTTTTCTCGGGCAACTCTCTTCGATAATGCTTCTCCAACTTCCATATTATAAAACTATCGTATTTATTAATTGTAAAATCTTCTCCGTCGATGGTCCACCCTGAAATTTACATCTTTGACACGGTCCATAGGTCATAAGACCGACATGACAGACTTTGTTTTTAGTCTTGGATTGCCAAATGCAGCTTCCTGGCTGACACTTTTGGATGAAGGGTTTGGTGGACGAATTTAATTTGGTCTGTTCAGCCCCTCTATCCCCAAAAATTTGCATTTTTGACAAGGTCCACCCTGAAATTTACATTTTTTGACATAGTCCATAGGTCATAGACTGAATTAACAATCTTTTTTTAGTCTTGGATGGCGGAAAAACAGCTTCCTGGCTGACTATTTTGGGTGGAGGGGTTAGTGGACGAATTTAATTTGGTCAGTTCAGCCCCTCTGCTGCTCATAAAACAAGAATATATATATATATATATATATATATATATATATATATATATATATATATATATATATTTATATATATATATATATATATATATATATATATATATTTATATATATATATATATATATATATATATATATATATATATATATATATATATATTTATATATATATATATATATATATATATATATATATATATATATATATATATATATATATATATATATATATATATATATATATATATATATATATATATATAGGTAAAGTATTGGATCACGCATAACGAGCCATGGGTTGTGTCCAGCATATATGGGTGGGATCCGGATCATGGAGCTGAATATATCTACAAGGCTTCGCATAATCTGATACGGGCCCACGCCAAAGTGTTTCATCTATACGATAAACTATTCAGGAAGCAATACGGAGGTAAATAGTCATATATATATATATATATATATATATATATATATATATATATATATATATATATATATATATATATATATATATATATATATATATATATATATTAAATTTGTTGGTACAGTTAAGCTGCGAAGACAAAACCATTGGAAATCATCGGTCTGAATAAGAACCAATGAAATGTATTACTTTACCAAGCATACAGAGTGAAGAGAAATAACAGGTCATTCCTCTGAATATTTAGTACAATGAAGAGACCATATAACGAAACCACCAATCTGAATACTTAAAGAGGCGTATGGAACGGAGGACAAATGGAAGTCATCCATGTTAATAATAACATTTCAAATATAGTCCATTTTTGAAAATTCCAAACATATTTTGCCCTCTTGAGCATGGTGTGTGCATATCCAAAATAATCATCTGGATGTGTTTTGGGAATGGTGGTAGTATTTATATATTATTTGAAGAATTTATACAACTACAAAAATTCCCGCTGTATACGAAATTTGCTTTTACTTTAACCTTGGTCAATTTCATAACCTGTATGGTACCTAAAATGAAATTTTTTAACGAAATCTGCGGCAGCAGTCTTGACTGTTGTGTTACGATGAACATAAAGGCAATAGATCTTCACAAGTTTATGGTGTATTCGTGTTTACAAAATATCAAGTCAAAACGACGAAAAGCATCATTGCTTTCATTATTTTTGATTGAATGGGAACATGATACCCGAACAATTTCTGTTTCTGTCCATTACGTTTACTGATATGCGGTATATGTAAAATAAAATTAATCAAAATCCGTATGATTCAAATGACTAATGTTATATTTCAGGAAGTATAGGAATCACCCTTAGTCACATACAAGGATATCCTAGAATGAAGAATGATCAATCTGATATCGATTCGGCAGAGCGATACAACCAGTTCTCTCTGGGGTGGTTTGCAAATCCTATTTTTGGAAATGGGGATTACCCAGATGTCATGAAATGGCAGATTGGAAACAAGAGTCTAGCGATGAACCTAGGGAAATCGAGACTACCAACATTTTCTCATTCAGAAAAACAATTAATTAAAGGTAATTATAATCTTTTCATAAGTGACTTCTGATGCTGTGCACTATTTGCAATATGTTCTAAACAGTCAGAATTTTCATATTCATCGAGTTTTCATCGAGTTTTCTCCTAGGTATAAAGGAATACATTTTGACCATCGTCGTTTGCAAAACAAACATAATAGCGTTGGTATAAAACACGATACGTATCACATTTGCGTGCAATTTCGATTGTATTTTTGTCGGGTTGATTTGCTTTGCTTTGCTTTTGTTTAGGGGATTGAGGGTCAGGTGTGGCTTAAAATAAACTATCTTGGCCCTGTACGTTGTTTTGTAGGTACACAATTACTATCTCATTATAAATGTGAAGTAGAAAGAAATATGACAGAGTTAGTACAGGCAAAGAGCATCGTATCTCTGACTCGTAACCATACTATACCCGAACACAAAAATATACTAAAATGTATTTTAACAATTAAACAAATTCTATTCGTTTCATTTGCTCTTTGTTTTTTTCTACTATACTATACCAGAGCACTAAAATTTAGTATAATGTATTTCGCATTTACACAAATTCATTTCATTCAATTCGCTATTTGCTTTTTTATACATGCTCGTTGAGTTCAACATTAGTTTTAAATTTTTCTTATTTGTTTTTCTTTTTTTTCTCACATTTTTATTTTCTAGTATTGTGTAATCTTCAAGACACGTAAGTGGGGAAATTTGTGCTGTTGTATTCATCCGTCTCAGAGAATTGAATTATAAAGAATTTAAGCCATAATTTTATGACAGTCAGAAACGTGATCATAGTAATATTGCATTGATTAATCCTGCTCACAAGCCAAAAAACATTATATATGCCCTTAGTGGATGAACTGTGCGTTAACATTAGCAGTCATATAAAACTGCACAGCACATCATCATTTTGCATTTTAAAACAATTACTGAACGGATAAATTAAGGGCAAAATTCGCATTCTTATTAAACATAAGGTCAGGTTATTCCATGTTATTTTGGACTTAACTAAAGTATACTTCTTACTTTTGTGTCACGGTGAATATTATCCTTTGGTTTTAATATATTTTCGGTCAATGCTAATAATATTGAACCTTTCTGCTGAAAGGTTGGTACCGCTTTTCATGGATTTATCACACTCAGCACAACGTAATAATTCACAGTTCCTTTTATAATTCTCATCAGGAAGTGCCGACTTTCTTGGCTTGAACCTTTACACCGGAACTCTGGTAACCAAAAAAGTCCAACCTGCGCTGAACGCTTCCTACGACAACGACAGGGATGTTGAAACTGGGCCTGATCCAAAATGGCCAAGGTATAATCTTTTCTATATGCTACTCCGTATCCAAACCGAATCTATATACAAAAATGAATGTAGACAAGGGTTTTAGAACTGTATTAAACAAATTACAGAAAGCATGAACTATTTAAAAGTAGCCTTACAATAAGCGACTATTACCTTACTTTAAATATGTGCGCTTTCTTTGAGGTAATTTTGCAAATTGATGACAACATAATATAATATAATATAATATAATATAATATAATATAATATAATATAATATAATATAATATAATATAATATAATATAATATAATATAATATAATATAATATAATATAATATAATATAATATAAGATAAGATAAGATAAGATAAGATTAGATAAGATAAGAGAAGATAAGATAAGATAAGATAAGATAAGATAAGATAAGATAAGATAAGATAAGATAATGCAATGCAATGCAATGCAATGCAATGCAATACAATACAATACAATACAATACAATACAATACAATACAATACAATACAATATAATATAATATAATATAATATAATATAATATAATATAATATAATATAATATAATATAATATAATATAATATAATATAATATAATATAATATAATATAATATAATATAATATAATATAATATAATATAATATAATATAATATAATATAATATAATGTTATATATTGTAATAGCTATAATTAATATTTCAAAATCTTGCTTTATATCCATTTTTTTCATTTGACATTACCTTAAATTGTTGATTGACGTAATGTTATGATTTCTAAGAACATATAATAACATATTCTTTCACAGAGCAGAAAACACACATACAAACTGGCCTACATGAATATTTTATCTTGCGCTGAGAAATGATATTAAATCAAACACAACATCTCCTTACGTCAATGAAAAATACTAAGAGATCAGGCACATCTGCATTAGGCCATTTTTTATTTATGCTGTTAGTGAAACGGCTACGTCTGAGCTTTAGCGTACTTTAATTCCATAACAGCCACCGTTTACTACAATATATTTCATCATGCTAACGTTGTTACAGTTCTGGTTCTGACTGGCTGAAAGTGACTCCATTTGCTCTTCGTGGAGCTCTCAACTGGATTAAAGACCACTATGACAACTGTCCTGTCCTGATTACAGAAAATGGCGTCTCAGACAACAACAGCGGGCTCAATGATGTACAGCGTGTAACGTACCTCAGAGATTACATCGATGAAGTCCTGAAAGGTATTGCAGTATTTTGCAACTCTCTCTTGATAAGAATTGGCTATGTTTTATTATCCATTATCTTGTTTCAGTGTATTTTGATATTCATTTCAAAATCATTGTTTTAATCATGTACGACCTTTTGTTGAAGACTAGTCTAATCTAATGTTTGCTACAAATTTATTTAATAAATCGACATCAATTAGTCAACTGCTCCCTCTTTGATGTAAGATATACAAATACTTCGTTTTAAGGAAGACTATACTTTCAAATATTAATAAAAATCTTTTAGTTTTCATATTTTTCATCTTTGAGATGGTACTCATGAAGAAACTACATTTTATCATGTTTCTGAATTTTCTCCCAAAGTAGACTGCTAATTCAAACATTACATAAATGGAATGTCGCTTATTTTGAATGGAGTAAACAAATTTATGTAGAACAGAAGAATTCTAAGTGGGTCAGCAAATTTGTTTTATACCATTTAGCGATACAGATAGACGGCTGCGATGTTAGAGGTTATAGTGTGTGGTCGTTGTTGGACAACTTTGAGTGGATGCGAGGATACTCTGAACGTTTCGGTTTGCACTTTGTCAACTTTTCTGACCCTGAGAGACAGAGGATTCCAAAATTATCGGCAAAATACTACAGATCCATTATAGAACATCACGGATTCCTGAAGGACTCATATACGGGCACTCAAGGGTCAACCCGATCCACAAAGGAGGACATCGTCAAATACTCTTCGACATGGACCACTAAGAAAAATAATGGAAACTTATCTTTCAAATTATACACGTCGGGAATTTCTCTTCTTATATCTCACATACTTTATCTGAATTTGAATTTTCTACGTTTAATGTGACTCATTTAGGTTCTTCACTTGGCAACAGCCTTTGTTTGATCACATTTGTTGGCACTGTATTTACGTTTCATTACATCCTTGCGCAATAAATGAATATAACAAGGTGTATTGAAATTAATGTTGTTTATTCATAGTATCTGTGATGTCATATTTATGCACATTTTATATTTTGTTTTTGATGATTTAATTATACTTTAAACACATTATAGGTTATATCACCCGAGAATATTGACCTTTATAAATGACACACCAAGGAGGCCACCCTGGGCTAGTTTGTGTGGATATAAAACCAGCTACCCCTTTTATTACATGTTTTTATTATGGTTGTAATGCCATTTTCACCATATTTCTAGTTATATACATGACAGCCAATATACTTTGGTGGAGGGAGAACCTGGAAGAACCTCGAAATTGCTGGTATGCTAACTGACACACTCACATTGGCCGATCAAAAGGACAGAGATGAGATGCCAGTAATCTGTAAAAGCGATCACGTTAGACCCCTCAGTTTTACATGATGAATGCTGTTTTAACCCTTGGTATCTAATATAACCAGTTAGCCAATAGTATAGAATAATCATCAACCAACTAGCCAACAGTACAGAATAATCAATAACGAGGTAGACCAATAGTACAGAAGAATCAAAACCCTATAACCCACTGTATATATTAAGTAATGACGAGGTAATCATCAGAACAGAATAATCAATGACCACGTACCCAATAGTTCAGAATAATCAATAATCAGACAACCAACAATAAATAATGATCAATAGACAGATAGCTAACTGTACATAATAATTAATAATCAGGCAACTATCTGCATACAATAATCAATAATCAGGTAGCCAGGTTTACACAAAAATCAATAATCAGGCAGTCAAATATACACAATAATATGCTAAAAGGTATTTTAATAAACGGGTAACCAAATGTACAGACTAATCAATAAATTTGCAGCCAGTAGTACAGAGAAAGCAATAACCAGGTAACCAACAGTATATAATGATCAATATCCAGGTAGCCAACAGCACATAATAATCGAAAACTGTTTTGCCAAATGTAGAGAAAGTTCAATAACTATATAGTCAGCTATAGCGAATTATCAATTACCCAGTAGGCAACTCTACATATTAATGTAGCCAATAATTATACTCCAAATGATATGTTACGAGAATAAGCTCTTACAATAAGTAACAGAAAAGATTGAAGACAACAAGCGTTGTAAAATTTAGCAAATAACTTATTTCCCTTGAATACAAAGTGAAAAATGAGAAAGAACGAACTTACCTTATTGCAAATTAAATCACAAAATAATCCAAGAATTAAAAGCTTAAGTCATTATAACCAAAAGTCCTCAATAGAACTCAGTTCAAGTCACGAAGAGATCCAACAATGAAGGCGATGATGTGTCACTTATAGTAGAGTGCTGATGTATAAACAGTGTCTTGGTGAATCACACATATTATTCCAGATTTGAATACATTATACATTTCAGTGAATGTCTTTATCCAAGAATCTTGAAAGAGAACTTGAATTCAATAATTTGAAGAAAGTAAAATGCATCGCAAATTGGTCACAATAGAATACAACCCAAAGGGCTAAATGTTAAAGTACGACTGGTAAAATGCTTACAATCACAAGATTATATAGTCCTCTGCTTGCCCTCAGGTCACAATTAGCTTTTCTAAAAATAACCAATACCCAATGGACAATATTCTTCTAGAATGATCTAATGAGCTTGTTTATTTACAACACAATAACCGGTTAAATGCACTAAAGGATCTACAAAACCCTAACCCGAATCAACATATTTACTTCTTGTTTACCTGAATAAAAATCCTGGTAATAAGCTCTTACACACAGATAATAATGAAGTTATTATTATTATTTGTTTATATAAATAAAATTAAAAATTCTATCATGTCAAGCAGAAATGAACTCAATTCTGGACAAGGTCAGGTCAGGCATACAATGTTACATTACAATAATGTGTTATGGAATAAATTTCTTTTAAAGGTAACTAACAAACAATTAAAATAAACATAAATAACAGCTGAAAGCCACTTGTGAGGAAACGAAAAAATGTAACTGAAAATTAAAGAAGATAAAGTGGATAAATAATATGCATACAAGAATAACTATGCGGAGAGTAATCTTTCAGTCTGATAGGATAATAATATTCACTGTTTCTTCATATGTTCATAATGCTATCAAGAACTGTAGGCAAGGTCTATATGTTTCTGTCCAGCATGAATATCTTACAAGAACTGTTCAAGAAGACAGGTTTAGTACTAGGAGAACATTCGCTAAAGTACACTTTATGTTTCAACAGAACAATCTTTAAGATAAACCGACTTCGAGATAAATCGACCTATATAGTAAATAAAATATTTTTTATAAGTTCAGGCAGATAAATCAGGTTAAATAATGCTATTTCGTGAAATAAACAGAAATACACGAAATAAGTAGAAAATATAATAGTTTGAAAGAGAATGTTTTTGAGATCTAAAGAATCATAGAAAAGTACTCTGGAAAGGTACTGAATAAATGCTAGAAAGACACTGAAAAGAAAGCGGATAGGGAACAAAAAACAGTGACCACACCTCTGTTTCTATTTAACTGGAGCACTACAGAATATCCTCCTGTTCATTGAATGAATCACAAGAGCATTCTGGTTTTGCAAGGATAAATATTGACCCCAGTTTTTTTAACTTGCATAATTTGTTTCTTGTACAGTACAAAGTGTATAATGTGCAGATTCTATATTGATTTACCTAGTAGCTAAAATAAAAGTATTGGATAATTATTAAGGATCCATGGACTGCTGGACTGCTGCAAACACCCAAGGGTGGGATCTAAATCATGGGTATAAATATGTATTTAAGTACACATATAACCTAATTTGGACACATTCCACTGCACGGTACACTTTACAGGATACAACACGCCAGTAAACAATCAACACTAATACAATCGAACAGGGTAAATAAATATAATTTGTTCCAAACAGGAATCGAATCCCAGTAGCGAGTAACGGTGCATAGTTCTTATACGTAAGTGCCTAAATCCACTCGGCTCTCCCGTAGGTGAGGATCCGCGAGAAACTCACTTGCTAAGTAAACGGAATTAAGCAGTCAGCTATTGGCACACAACAATCGAAATTTTGTTTTAGAAATACAAGATATATACACAAAATTATAAGAGTATAATTTGACACTTTTACCCAAGCAGACAAAGATGATCATGTATAAGAGTGTTGGTTCTGTATGAATGTTATTCCATTTGTTCGTTATATTTAATGAAAATTGGCAAGGATTCTAAGCGCCCCGAAATGTATGTGTAATGGATAGGTTGGACACGGGCCTTTGTGTGAAGATGTTTTTGCGCAAACAAAAGGAGAAGGAGACTACTATATTTAAGACAAGGATCAAAATATAATACACAATGCAAGATCATGCTTATATATATATATATATATATATATATATATATATATATATATATATATATATATAGATGCAATAAACTGACGACGAACAGTACGAAACTAGCAACTAACTAGCCTAAGCGCTTTCGACTCTTAATGAGTCTTTTTCAAAGGCAAATACAAAACATAGTTACGACAAACAAATAAACACAAAAACGTTGCGTTTGTAAACCTCTACATTTCTATCTACACATGTGCTAAAACTATAAATACAACCAGCTTGTATAGACTAGTTGCGGAAACTGAAAACGTTGTATAATTCCCTAAAAGTCTACAAGCCAAAGCGACATCTATTTTTACTTTGTGTACATATGTAACGCAGATTATATCCCGGATATTTGGTTCTATACCGGTAATTTTTATAGTAAAAATTGAAGGATAAGAAGATTTAGAAAATGTTAAATTCTACTAGTGCATAGTTTTCATTTTCTAGTCTTCTTGGTTTAGACCGCTTATATATATACATACGCACACACACATATATATTGAATTATGTTGCAGCCACACAGCAGATAAATGAAATTAATTTTGTTAAGGACATGCTTTGAGAAAAAACAACTACATGAAATCGTCCATTTGACTTTTTAGCAAACATTCATAGTAAAAAGTAAAGACAAGGGGTAATAAGCAATCTGAATACTCAGCACAGAGGCTGAGTAAAGAAGAAACAAAACCAGGGAAATTATCAGAATGTTTAACACACTTGCATATAAAAGGGAAAAAAGAAAGGAAATCATCCACCTGAATACTTAACAAATATTCATAGTGAAGAGAAATAACCCCAATGGATATCATTCGTCCAAATACTCACCACAGATGCTTAGTAATGAAAATACAAGGGAAGTAATCCATCTGATAAAGGACCAATCAACAAACTCTGTTTTGAAAAGTCAACAGATGTTGAGCCATCTCGAGCAAGGCATGAGAGAAACCAATTGGGTGATCTGTGGCGTTTTTTCTTTCTTTCAGTATTTGAACAATTATTGTTTGAATGGATACACGTTATTGGAAGTCTTTTTGTTCTTATCCATTATATTAATATTTTCCATAATACAAAGAAATAATATAAGTTTTAAGGAAGGACATGAGTCAGCCTTGGAAACAAGTATCCTGAGTGAAAAATAATACATCCAATGTCGAATCAAGATAAACAGATACAACCGGTTTTAACTTGCATAGTCCGCAAATCCTTTTTCTGGAAATGACAATAATCCAGACGTCACCACGTGGTAATGATATTCTTTTCATATCTGGTTTTGGTGGCTTATAAATGATGACATTTGTTAGTTCGGGTTTAATTGCTTAAATTTAATTTCATGGTTTAATTTCATGAAAACGTTGCCACTCATATTGAATGCAATTTTAATTTAGTCAAGCACCATTTGGATTGAAAGTATGCGTTATATCTGGTGTAAAAGTCAAGATCATGCAATGGATTTAAATACATCTAGCGCATTATGTGATGAAAACCTTTGCAAGGACACACTTTATCAATATTGGGTAGAATACACTTATCATGGTTTTATCACTCTCGGCATAACATAATTATCGAAAGTTTCATCTGTTTAGCATAATTTCCATACAGGAAGTGACGACAGTTTTGGTATGAACTTTTACCATAACTCTAGTAACTAGAAACATTTCACATGCACGGAACGCTTCCTACGATAACGACAGGGATAACTCAATTGTGCGTGATCTAAAATGGCCTTGGTATAATGTTTAACATATTTACTACTCTTCTTAAACGGAATCCATTTACTGAAACTTAATACGAATGTAAAAAGATCGGATTTAAAACTGTAGTTGATAAATTACAAAACCCATGAAATATTTAATACTGACCTTGATAAGACTGTCATCTCAGTTTTCATCGACCTGTAGAGAACATTGTTGGCGTTTATCAATCTTCGATCCTGTTTCATAGAGTAAGCAAAAGGTTAGGAGCGATTTTCTTATCATGAAGAACTTCATATAGGATGACATAAATCATATTGTCTAGCGCGTATAGTTTTATCACGGTTTTGACCAAGGTGTCGACGTCTTATTTCAAACCGTACACGTGACACTGATTAGCTGACAATGATGATTCAAGCATCCTTCTATGTGTTTTTCATTTCATTTCTCGTCTGTTTGAGCTAACAGCCTTCTGATTTGGCAACCTGCCATTTAAGGTCTTCAGCCATGACCAATCGGCCATGGGTGCGACTTTGTCGATGACATACATTGTCGCGACCATTCCCGACCGTTCGTTAGTGGCATTAATGTGATGCTTTGGAGGCAAGTCTATCCCTTTGACGCAGATTTTTTTAATGCATTCTTGTCAGTAACATAGGTATTTGCCTCCGCATCAAAGTGATCATCATACGTCTTTGCTCCGACAGCTTGGTGATCGAAATGCCATATCTGACAGAATTGTCTGGCCGTGTCTTGTCACCTACGTTGCGAATGGTCTCTTCGGCCTGTCGACTATTCAAACTGTTGCCACCACCGCGCAGTTTGCGTTCGGCCTAAAAGTTTCAACTCCATGCTATCTCAGAAAGTCTACAGAGAGAAGCGGTCCACGCTGAAATGGGATGTCATAAAATCTCCTGATATTGTCGGGAATATAACCAGGTTGTTCTGGTTTGAAGAGCCTACCTGTTATATGTATATAACCGCCATGCTGAGCTCCGAAGTTTGCCACGGCTTTCTGCGATCGACAGAAAATGTCTATTTGTCTTTATAGAATGAAATGTGCGACAAAGGAAGTGTCTCATTCAGTCAGCAGGTATCCCATCGCATGTTGATTCTGACTTTGAATAAATATTTTTTAAATATACATCTTTTCCCACCATGAAAATATGGTGTACTAGCAATCCTATTCAGGTAGAAATAAATTAACAGTAAACAGTTAAATTAAACAAACATACCTCTATAGTGGAACAGTAACAAGTGCCTTAAAACTATTATGTAAGAATAAGTTAGAAGGATGTTCATCAAACAACTTCTACATTGATTGGATTTTTTGTAGTAATCCAAACAACTGGTGTGTGAGCTTATGATTAAGATGTTTAACGTATCGTTTAAAAATGTTTTCAGTCATTTCGCTACGAGGTCTACCGTGTCACTCTTTATAGTGTTGTCTATCACTGGGCAATAATACTGAAGAAATGTAGGATATGTCCCACACAGTCACATTATCATGACAACAGGCCTAACTGTCCAAACATTAAGCTCTTAATGCTGAGCGCCAAGCAGGTATCTGTTAGAACAATTTTTGTAAGTCTTTGTTAAGACTCGGCTGGGAATCAAACCCACGAACTCCCGCACCCGAGGCGGGCGCTCTAACCACTAGGCCACTGGAGCGGTCCATAATAACTGGCAAACACTGTGAAGTTTTAACAGAGTGTATACCATTACAAATTTATCAAATCAGGATTAAAGTGAGAATAAAATGCTTCGAATTATTCTGTAATTGTACATAGTTAAATGCATCAATATATACAAGTGAAATATATCTAACTGGTAATAAATTAAACGTATTTGTAAATAAACAAATAATCCATCTCCCTTGTCATCTCTTGTAAGACCAAACAATGATAAAACCTCAACATATATCATTCAACAGATCCGAACAAAATCAAACAACTATCAGAGCTGAAGTGTTTAAATGATAATATATAACCGAAGTATTCCGCTCCCCATCTGAAGATAACAAAATCGGGTCAATCATTTTAGTTATGTGGCAATCTCTGTATATTATGATTTATTGTAAGACGATTTACAGATATACATACAATCAATATGTCCAAAATGGCACAAATGGAGCTATCCACATTTATGACTTGAAGAATATCAATAGCTGAAAACACCCCAGCGATACATGTTAAGCAATTGTAATGATACACAATGAACATATGCGATACATTAGGTAGTAAAACATATTTAAATAAGTGAAAAATACAAGAAAAACTGTCTTCGTGGTATTATTAATTCCAATCAGTCTTGTGGACTACTTTCTATGATCACTCCTGTCAGTATAATGTGTGTAAAGAAAAGTTGAAAACCATTCAATGATATTCAATTGACGTGAAGATTATTGATGGTGACATGATTACTCTAATGCTTAATAGAGAGGAACAAATGTAAATGACTTTGAGTGGCTAGAATTGGTTATATTTACCAACCACTTTATTATGACTGTGGACATACAATCATCATTATTGTAGATACACTTTTACATTTCCTACCTGATTTATAAAACCGCTCTGCAAAGAATTATATTGCTATATAATTATATTTTTTAAAACACTCGAAATGCATTATGTATTTCTCAAGGTATCAATCAACTATCTCTTGTATTTTGTTCAAGAATATAAAATAATCTGGGTTTGAAAGAAACTGTTCCAGCGTAATATAGAACTGTATCAAAGAACTGAGAACATTGATGATTTGTTTATTTCAGGCTGTATGTTAAAAGAAATATGTTTACATCATGAACACAACTTGTACGATATTGAAAATATGTTCATTGTTGCTATGATCAGAGACAAGTATCAACATCTCTCTAAATGCTTCTAATCTTCATTTTAGAAATATCTTAAGTCTTTTCCACTGTTAAAATCTTTACAAGATTTATTTAGAAAGTTCATAAAAATGTTTTTAGATACAATAAATGATTATGTATATTTTAGCAACTTTCTTTATACAAATGATTTAGAATTTCATAAGAGAGAGAGAAGAAATTATTTCCTAGAATTAAAATATCGAGTTGTCTCCCTGTACATCAGGCAATAGATTATGACGGCCTAAAGACACCAAGCTAATTATATAAAGTACTCTATTATTAGAAACACAAACAAATATAATTAATAGAAGATTAGACAGCATGCAAAATGCTTGGAAGACACTTCGACATGCCAAGCTCAAAGACAAGCATATCTAAGATGAGAAATATAAATGTCCCATCATTATTTATATTTGAATTGTTCCGAAGAGCAATTTATTATATGCTAAAGTGTTAAATATAGAAAGGTATTGGCAAAATAATTGTTCATATTTTCCATTCCCATATTTTCTTATTCAATGTTGAGAGAATACCTACATGTATTGGGCATACGGAACAATTCAAGAGTTTGATTGTTACGTGAATCTGCTCAAAATGTTTAATTATATATTCTTCATGAGCAAAAATATCCAGCTTGCATGCAAATATTCAGTTCTGTAACAATTTTACTGACAGCTGAATAATGACCGTATTTGTACGAAAATGGACAGATTTTTGGTTAACACATATGAGCATATCATACAATTGGGGTTGAAAATTCCTATCGTAGAAACATCACAGAGATGTTATGTCAGACAAGCATTAGAGTGAAAAATCGTTAAACAAGAGATTTTAATGGTTTGTGAGTTTACTTGTGAGGATATTCATAATTTATCTTGTTTAATTCCACATTCAAACGTGAATTTGTGCATGTTTTGTTTTTAAAGCTTGACGTCGGCTTTGGCAGCAGAAGCTGTAGCCAAGTTTCACTTGTCAATTAATTGCAGTTTAAATCAAACTCTAATCAACGGCCGAATTACACATCATTTTCAAACACGATTGTGATGTAAGATAAAATTTATACTTAAACAGTTATACTAATATATTTAACAATGAATCCATCTAAGTTATCTACGGATGGCGCTTCATCAATATCGGTGATAAAAGTAATAATATCGTTGCTGTCATGATTCAATAATTTTGCATTCTCGTTAAAATCTTTAAGTACTTCGTAGCATTTTTGATCATCTACAGATTGTGCCACTAAATATATTTTATCCCACTTCATCCAGCGCATTATCAGATTAAGTAATAATTATGTTTTACCAGATCCAAATGAACCTAAAATAATAATTCTAATGGAAATCGGAAGTGCTAAATGGTGCTTTACTGGTTCTTGCTTTCATGTCGCTGAAAAGTTAATTATATGCATATACTAAACTATATGAGTTTATATTGTGTTCGATGAAGAGTACCTGCCCCAACCGTTGGATTGGCAACAATAACAACAAAAGAAATACAAGACATGCAATTACGGGTAAATGTGGAAAACGTGGTACAAAAATATATATTTATTTCCGCGTCGCAGATAATGCGTGGTGGTGATATAGCCGCATCATTAGGGAAATTACAAGGAGCTCCATAGACCAAATATCCTTGTGAGATAGACCTTCCTGGATATAATTACATTGGTCCTGGAACTTGATTTGATTTCCGACTTGATGATCAAGATCAACTAAGACCAGGAGAGTACCCAGTAAATAAAATTGATCAAGCATGTCATGTTTATGACATTGCTTACAAAAGTAAAGATTTGCAGCAGCGGCATCTTGCAGATGTGAAATTAATTCATGCGTTAATTGCTATGCCTATTAAATCTCTCATTGTTTTCAGATGAAATCAGCTATGAAAGGCAAACTAACGCTCTGTGCTGGTAACTAATTATATAGATATTATAATGGAATTCATTTATTATTCCCCGAGAGGATATTGGAGAGGTAAAGCAGCGATTACAAAACTTGCTTCTTCAACAAAAGTTTCACGAATTGTTGCTGCGTCATGGTTAACACGACAGGCAATAAGGCAAATCTATCTACTACCACCTAAAACAATTCAATACGCACATTTGGATGTCAGCATCCCCAATAAAGTTCATCAAGCAGATATTTTGTTTTTAAAACATGATACTGTTAAAACACGTGGACGAAAATCAGGCATGTACAAATACGCATTGACTGTTTTTGACTTGCAAGTAGATATAAAAAAGCGAAACCATTGTCAACAAAAACAGCATCTGAATTTATTCTGCATTTGAGCTAATTTATCAACGTAGTGGTCTACAATGGCCAAAGGTATTACAAGTTGATCCTGGCAAAGAATTTCTTGGTACAGTATTATCTTTGATAGAAAACAACATAACGTTAAAAACAGACAAGGACATACTGAAATTCATCGTGATCAAGCAATTGTTGAACGATATAATCCAACACTTGCTTAGCGATTATTTGGATATCAATACGCGAGGGAAATATCTACTGACTTAAAATCGGGTGAGAGATTTCATGAATGGGTTGCAAGGTTACCATGTATGATATCTGCATTAAATAATGAAATTACTCGTGCAACTTCCATGAAACCTTCTGATGCAATAACAAACAAAATATAAATCCCGTCGCGATAACGTACAACGCCGTGAACAACCATTATTCGGTAATGTAACTGTGAGATAGTTATACGAACCAGTGGAGCTTGAGGATGGGAAAAAATAGCTACTGATCCTATTTGGAGCGTAACCACACATACAACTTATAGCCTAGTTAGATCCACTGGAAAATCTGCAATCTACAGACTAGATTTTGCAGCCAGTCAACGTGGATTTGTGCGTGAAGAATTACAAGTAATTCCTGTAGATACACAATTAACACCCCACGTTCACTTATGTAAACTAGAACCCCGACGTCGATTACATTCAATGCAGGTCAGCATCACATCTTCACGTGTATGACCAAGATCACAATTAATTCTGTCTACGGTAAATTGTCGTGGATTATTATTCGTATATTGCGATATCATTATTGTGTTACAGCTTACACAATGATTATTCTGCAGTTGTTTTAATGTAATAATAAATTCCGTATCAATGCCAAAGTCACGCTTATTTTTCTACAGTGTTTATAAGACGCTAAGTTTTCTTTATGACAACAAGGTCATTAGTAATCTCCTCAGTTATCACGTAATCTATACTAACCCTATGTAGCTGAGTTATTCTTCTAACACGAGATACTGTAAGATAGACTAAGTTTGACCACTCGGTACAATCATATACAAACCAGATATTTGTATCAGAGATAGTTAATCATTGTGACGGTGATTTATCCATGTTTAATGCCCTCTCAACAACATCGAAGTGACCAAAACAATGTCATTTAGAACAAGATTTTGTACTCGGTTACAATCAGTGTATACACCTGGAATTTACGCTTCAATATTTTGTCGTCCAGTATCTGCTGGGCGATAGCACAAAAGGTACAGGTAATGCTGGAAACTTTTCTTTATGTAACGTAAATAATTTCTTTTGCAGTTCATCACGAACTATCTTTCTACTTGCGACAATCAAATCAGTGGATTTCCATAAAGTCCAAAAATCATTCATAGTTGTCTCTGGAATTACTTTACTCATTTTCTCACATTGAATTTTATCTGGTTGTAATCTGATTAATATTTTAAACTCTTTCAGGTGGTCATCAGTAGCTTTATGATCAGCATGTATTTCTCCATAATAATCTACCTTATCCTTCAGCCATTCATGTGGAGACTGTCCAACAAATGGTGGTGGTTATTTTTGCAATATTTGATGCTGTCCTTTTTATTTGCTTTGGTAAATATGTGGTTGCTCTCTATTTAGAACACACCAAACATCGTCATATATTCACATAACAACTCTCTCTCTCTCTCTCTCTCTCTCTCTCTCTCTCTCTCTCTCTCTCTCTCTCTCTCTCTCTCTCTCTCTCTCTCTCAAGCGATCGAACACGACAATGCAATATACCAAATGCACATCCAGTCTTGCTTACAAACAAATAACTGTTTTTATTGTAATCACTGCATGAAATTGCAAATATGGCAGCATAAATGTATCATAAAAGCAAGCTTTAATAAGTATTTTGTACCTTCACACCTGGTCTTTTGATCTAAATTGATTTAAGCTAGGATAAAGCTGTGCATAAAAGGATAATAACGGATTTTATGAACTTTATATCAAATGTATTCTGCTGAGAAAGGTGTATACATGGCCACTGTATTTGACCTTCGCATCAATCTAATGTTGTGCATTATAAATCTGACGATGGACATCCCTAAAACTGCTTTATTTACATGTCTACTTGTCAAATTCACTAATGCATCACATAAGCTCAATTAAGCATATCAATCCTGACAATGTATTCATAAACAAATTGATGCATTTTCATAAATAATTTATTTCAAATGGAATTGTAGAAAAATAAAGGACAGAACGTCTTGACACAGAAATGTTTATCACTTATGTAGCAAAAAAATGACACAAATTTATACAATATGCGTTCTATAAAACAGAATTTTCTAAAGAGAATACATACATTTATTTCCAATACATCATTTAGCTACAGCAAGGGCTTGTTCAGTAAGCTTAACATTGGTTCCCACTGAAGGCAATTATTAACTATTATTGTTTTCATGTAAATTCTTTGGAAAATCTTACAGTATTGCAAATTAAATCCCAAATAATCCTACAATTGAAATCAAAAGTTCAAATGAGTAAGGTTCTGTATAACACTTACTGGAAATCCTGATTAAATCCATCGCTGAAAGTGTTGATGTCACAGTGGTTATGCGTATAGTGGTGATGTGAGAATAGTCTTTTTATTAATCACAATGATATAATCAAATAAGATATCCTTATTTGGAATTTCGGTATCATGAATGCTATTCTTGAGCACTTTGTATCTCCAGAGAAGGAACCGCTCCGGTGGCCTAGTGGTTAGAGCGTCCGCCTCGGATGCGGAAGGTCGTGGGTCTGGTCGGCCTGGTGTCAGGATAATGTGACTGTGTGGGATATCATGCTACATGTCTGCGGCATGATGTTTCAGTGTTAGACATCACTATAAGCTGCCACACTGCAGACATCGTAGCAATATGACTGAATTTTTTTAAAGCTACATTTAAAATCATAATCACATCCGGCATCACATCTCCAGTGAAGAATGACTCAAAATAAATAGTTTGAATAAATAAATTCCACCCAAACGAAGTAATGGACACAATAATATAATTATTTCTCCTAAAATTTTAAGGTACGAATAATTAATTTCTAGAAAAGCGCATTCATAGTCATCTATATGACCTCAGGTCATAATGAGCGTTTTCTAATGAGGGATCAAAATGTTTAAAAAAAATATTAGCTATTATTAGAAGTCTGTTACTAAAATTATAATATAAAATGTAGTAAACAACAAATCGACCTGGAAATTCATGGAGACTTGTCTCAGTTTTAGACTCATACTGAGATAATCGTATGGTTTACCAAACCGGAACTCAATCATTCAGGTCATGTAGAAAATGAACTTTAAAAGATGAAATTAACAAACAAACAATGCAAATTAAGAGTACATATGAGTTTTACATTTTAGCAATTAGGAAAAGTTTGAAATAAACAGCGTATAACTTCAACTTAAATTTCTTAAAGTTCATGATTGTACTTATTGACTAACCAAATGAAATCAGAACAATTAATTCCCGCTTCATTTATCATGCCAATTTTCCTGTTTGCAACAGGAATAATGGTAATGACACAACTTTTCTACATTAACAATACAACTAAACTATTCTATTTAATCAGTTGTTGTCAAATATCAAAAAATTCTCTTAAATATATATCGTACGATACCTTTTCACATGACACTAAAACAGCTTCCTAATCTCCAGGACTTCTTTATTTTTATGTTCGCCAGCAATAAATTCTTCTATTTAATAAGAGAGGAATTATGAGAAAAATAATAGAGGAAAAGTGATACTATTTTAAATATTACTTCTTAAAATGATATGTATCAATAATTTAAGCAAATCGTACTAAATAATTCGAAACTAAAAGGATATTTCCAAAATGTATTACCATTGTAAAAAAGCACAATTTCATTCCTGTATTTTTGTTCTATTTCGAGAGTTGTAGTAAAATAATTACACAGTGCATTTAAGACCTACCTTTGAATTTGCTAATATTGTGGTCAGTTCATTGTAATGATTATATTTAAATGCTTTAGTATTAAATTTTCAATATATTTGCTTTTCACAATATTATGTGCATGTTTGGGATTTACGCCCTTCCCAAAATTTAAACCAATTAGCTTTCTCGGATTTAACTGAATATTAAAAATAAAACTCTACAAGTTTTATGTGTAAATGAAATACATAGTTTTCTTACATGCACACATACGACTGAAATACAATAATATTAATCCAGCATTGTCCTGTACCTAACATCGGAATTTAGAGATAGTGCGAGATAACGCGAGAACATTATTTACAACTCAAGTTACACTGATCTAATAATGCATTAATCTAAAAACAAATGTGACTTTATTTCCGGGAAACTCCAGCATCTCTTACATGACTGTAAATAGATTGTGTTCCACATATTTTGCTTAACGTTGGTCCCACATTTTGAATCACTAGACCAGACCATTGCAGTTGAATCATTATTTTCTAAATGATGTCCTTAAAATGTAGAACCAAAATATGTTTCGATATTTTGAATATTTGTATGGATGAGGAAAAGGGACAATAAAATAAATATTTACTGCTGGAGTCATAATTATAAAACCAAACATATTCACAAAAACGGTCTCATCTTTACTTTAAAGTTACAAAAAGGGCTAATAATCTTATGCACAGCATTTTCTACGTCACTGTCCACCACGTAGGAATCTGAAAGCAACATTAATGAGAGTAGCTATTTGCCATTTGGCAGCGTTGTGTTTCTCCTTCTGTTTCATGGACTTACAGAGAACATTGAAGGCATTTATCAATTTCCCTTCTTGCTTCAGACAGTAAGCCAGAAGCTTAAGATCGCTGTCCTTTATACAATCTAATTTATGTTCGATAACAAAGATCATGTTCTCAAGTGCAACATTCTTATGTGATATCTTGTTCTGCCGGTAATAACATATGAATTCCAGAAAATGGAGGTAAACTTTTGGATCAATTCTCGCCAAATTGTTCGAGTAAATTTCGTCTGGATCGCGTTTATCAAAACCGGCAGTACGAAACATTTCAGGTATTAGTGCTTTATTAATGTATTTAATTTCTCACGGTTCATAAATAACTGGAAAGGCAAAGCATTGGCTTATTATTTGCGATATTGTTAGGTTTTCATTTAATTTGGCTTGAAGGTCTTGACAAGACATGTTGGATATTTTGTAGGTGTAATTTGCGTGTATTTCATTTAGCACATCCTCGGTCATGTCAAAATTGTTCAGAAGCAAATAAAAGGCAGCCAGTTTTAGTTTTCCAGATGCAACATCAGAGGAGGATCCCCAAAGTAGAAGCTCTTGAGCCATATCCAGCCCTTGCTGGTCAGGGAATTCTCGAGAAAGACTTTTGGATGCCAATTTTGAACCAATAATGGACCAATAAAATTTCCATAATACGGTTTTTATTTCCAAATCTAGTTCAGGAGAGTAAAGCAGCATATCTAATGTACCGGGCTCACAAACCAAATCATATACAGCAATCAACTGATACAAAACTGATACCCACATAACAGCTCCGACATCACAATTTTCAATTTCAAGTTCCATAAGAGGAGACTGACAAGTCCTCACAAGTTTCTCCCCAATGTTGTCACATGATATCCTGGCTAGGTATCTACCCTCCTGACTCAGCAGATTCCTTAGAACACGGAGTAACCGACCTTGCACATGGCCATACACTTTACATTGGAACATGTTTTCCTCTGGAATAAAGTAATTAGGGCATGTCCCAGCTTCAGTCCAGTTGTACAACAGTCTCAAGCATAGTTCGAGACAAAGCAGCAGATTTTCTGGTTGCCACATGGCTGTCGGTGTGCTTTCTATTAGGTAAAATATACATGTCTTGCAATGATAGCTGCTCAACACATCATTACCTACAATTGGTTTGATAAAACTTTTGTTTATTATTTTCAGCAGAATATAACACTTGTATTGTGTTGAATTAAATTGCCACACAAGAAGTTTCTCCCCAAATGAAATGGATATTCGCCATTCCAGGTGTTTTTCTGGGCTATGTTTATGACCCACTGGAACCAGCAGTGCACCCGTCTGTTGAATGAGGTCAATAGTTTTTTGTGACGGCCAGTTGTGGCATCTGTTCCTTGTTATCCATCCAGTAGCATGGTACGGCCATGTACGGAGTCGCAATGCAAAAACATGGTCAACTGATACACTTGTGCTAAAAATTGTTGTATTTGCAGGCCCATGATGCTCATCAGCATATGTAAGTTTAAATATATGATTATCATGGCAAATAACAGAGCGACCGTGTCTATCGACTTCCTGCATATCTCGGACTGTGTTATAGATAGGCTGTGATAAATACAACTTTACATACTGTAATTTCACATATCCTGGTGGTGTTTTCTCGTCATTCACTACAAGCAAATTGAGAACTTCAGGCACCCAGCTCTCAAGATTCTGTATCACTGTGGCATCCATGTCAATAATGGTATCTATGTCAGATTGTAATCCAGGAGTGGTAGTTGCCTCTGCCTGACTCCCCAAAAAATGTGCACCATAAAATGTAACTAAATTTATCTTTTGAGTTTGTATCCACATATTGATTTTCTGCCACCGTATATCCTCTCCCAGTCCTACTGTATTCAGAACTCTACACAATATCATGGACACCTCCTTGTAGTATTCGGGAATGTTCAGAGCCATTTTTATAAGTACATTTTGTCAGTATCTGAAACGAGAGTATATTCATTACAAATAAATGAATATCTTGCCAACGTATATATTATGGTAAATGATTCAGTTCATTTTAAGAAATAGATATGAAAAACTGAATACGTGTTTGTTTGTATGCAGTTGCTACAAACGTTGAATAGAAAAGATCATGCACAACTAACATCATTTGTGTTTATCTAAACGCTTTGTCTCAGTTATTCTTACGTATATGTAATTTAATTAAATGTGTGCTCATTTTAGCTTCCAATTTGTTTATTTTTGTTTCATTACATTTTATTGTATATTTATTTTATTGGATTTGACATTTAAATTAAATAAAATTTGATAAGTAAATTCAGTTCAGGTGTTTAAAAGTATTCTTACAATTTTTTATAGTTGACCTTGATTCAGAGATTGGTAAACAGAGTGAAAAATGATTGGTCATTACCAAGGTCATATTCAAACAACATGTTACACAGGTCTTTTTTAAAATTTCATTTGCATTGGGAGAATAATTTCTTACTTATTTAATGTTATAGCATACTTGCAAATTGAGTTCTTGAAAGTGATCATGTGACCCATCACGTGAGACTGAATCTGCATTCTTAGTTGGATTCAATACTCATTCTCAGTGATATTCGGTCAGTTGTAAATAATGCTTTGAGGCTAAACGATATCCCTGTTTCTTATTTGAATAGCGTTTTCCTTATTTAAAATATTTTTTTCATCCTGGAATATATTCTTCATCAATAAAATTATTGGACAAAGACATTTAGTGCAAATTTATTATGTAATTATAATCTGCAACATTCTAAGTTGTGATTTAACGAGGAACTGTTGACATCAGTACAACGACTTCATCTGTGGTCATCGTCCTCCATCTTGGAACTTCGTCGGGATTCGAACTTCGATTCATTTAAAACTTTCTACTGGTAGGACTTATATTTTAAATTCCATAATTAATGATTGAATTATATTAACAAACTGTAAGACCTTTTCATATAAACCTTGTTTTCTAGGGAAATAAAATATTTTGTTAAATTTACAAAGCTTTTATTTGTTATATGTACGAGCCTTTGTCACGTAACAGTATACACACTTACTGTATTTCAATATAAATAGAATACGATGAAAATTCATTTCAAAACTATTTGCATCCTAAGTATTTTGAAGAGTCAAATGCCAGAAATGTTCTTAGTGGTGGATAAACGCCATAGATGATGTTATAGAAAACTGCAAGTTGAATAAAGACAAAGAAATGCTCACTTTTTATATATCAGATCTAACATAGGAGGTATTTTAAATCTTCTTCCGTATTCTTACATGCATAAAACGTCAATACGTATAACGTTATTCGGCACTAATAAGTATATCTTGCCATGGCCACAAGTGACAAAGATGATGTTCATCAACTAATTCGAACTGGCTGTAACTTTTCGTACTTGTGAAGGAAACTGTGCATAGTTACCTAGTGAATTAAATAGCCTACACTTTATGGATCTGTTTATAGCAATTAACAATTTGTAACCTTGATATTGTGCATTGGATATATACTTCTTCTAATAATGTGCCTCCGGAACGTACTCGTTATATCAAGGAATACACAATACTGCAAAAGCGGTGATACGGAAAACGCATAGTTACTTTAAAAAATAATCTTATTTTGGTCAATAACCAAATTAGATCATGAACGGTTTTAAAACGTTACTTGGAATTTGTCATATATATCTCAAGAACGTTAATAATAATAATAATAATAATAATAATAATAATAATAATAATAATAATAATAATAATAATAATAATAATAGTAATAATAATAATAATGTGGACTAAGATGAGCACCTTGGGTATAGAAGTTTTATCCACTTTACACTGCTAGATAACACATAAAGTCATATACAACGACAAGACTACAAAACAAGCGTCATGAAATTACAAACCAGAAACATAATTAAGGAAGTAAAGTGTTTGTAGTAGATACTGAGACGAACTTGACACGGGTAAATTACAATTGTCACGTCTTAGAAGTACTAAAGAACAACAAATGTAGGATTTGGGGATTTCAGGGTACTAAGAACTAAACATATTATGGCCCTTCCTCCCCATAAAATTGTATAACTCCAAACATAAGAACATGAACAGCTAAAAGGATGAGAAATAACGAGTTTTGCCATCATTCCAAATCAAAATACTCGCACATGCAGATCGAAATGGTCGCATATACTTCATTCAATTTTATTATCAGTACTTAATATGAATCTATTTGTGGTGTCCCTGTTTGGCTGGCGCTCTAAGCACGTGCTTAGTGTTTATAATATGCAATAGGGAACTGGAACATAAGTGTTTTAAGGGGCATTAACTAAGACAAATAGTGAATGGAGCTGATGCATGTCAGTTTCAGCTATGCAGCATTGTATGTGTTCATGACATGTTGTTGTAATGAGAGAATACTGTGGAGACTTAACCCCATGTATCGTGCTGAACACACAGTACAGGATTAGGGGATTTCATGGCCCTAAAGACTGAAAATATTATCGTCTCCCTTCCCCCGAAAAATGTATAACTCCAAACATAAGAACATGAAAAGCTAAAAAGATGCAAACATTACGAGTTTTCCCATCATTCCAAATCAAAATATTCGTACATGCAGAATGGATTGGTCACATATAATTCATTCAGTTCTATCAGCAATACGTAATATGGATCTATTTGTGGTGCACTGTTTGGCAGGCGCTCTAAGCACGTGATTAGTGTTATTAATAGGTAATATTTAACTAGGAACACGAGTGCTGTTAAGTGGCATTAACTAAAACAAATAGAGAATGGATTTGATGGTTTGGTCAGTTTACGTGTTTCAAGCAAATGATGACTTGTATTAAATCATACGTACATACATACATACATACATACATACATACATACATACATACATACATACATACATACATACATACATACATACATACATACATACATACATACATACATACATACATACATACATACATACATACATACATACATACATTGTATGCGTTTTATGACATGTTGGTGTAATGGGAGAATACCGTAGAGACTGATCCCTAGGTATCGTTCTGACTGTTTGAATTTAATTTTGGTTTTGAGAAATACTTACTGCTTGCGGTAAGGGGTGTGAATTAGAACATCTTTGCCAGGTGATCAAGATAGCTTCAATTTTATCATCGTTCATCAGCACTTTGATTTCTTACCTGAAATACAACGTCTTAGGTGGTAGTTTCAGCTTCAACAGTGCATCTAGATTTGTAAATAAGTGTCGTCAGCATATAGTTAGTGAAACACGAGATGTTGATTTATACAAGTTAAGAACTTCTAAAGAATAAAGAGAAATAAGCCAAGAACAGAGTCATGTGGAACATCAAAACATAGATTCACTGGGTTGGAACATTTGTCATTTACCTAAACAATTTGTGTCCCGTTGACTAAGTATGACATTAACCATAGTAAGATTGTATTGTTTATATGCAACGCATGCTGTACATGGTAATCAAATGCAAATATCTAAATGTTTATTTTTAATGTATTCAACTTTGTCAGTGAAGAAATTTCATTGCTAGTCCGGGAGCTTGAAAAGAGAGAAAAGTATTGTTAAAGCTGTACAATTTTTCCTTTACATTTGCTTAATAAAAAACAAACCTGTCGTATTATATAGAAACATAAACAAGTATACTTGATGCCCTCAAGTGTGCACAAGTCATTCAAAATGCACAAAGAGCTCATGATGTAGCCATCGTCCCTTGCTGAGACCTCTGGTTGGTCAGTTTACGTGTTTCAAACAAATGATGACTTGTCTTAATCATACATACATACATACATACATACATACATACATACATACATACATACATACATACATACATACATACATACATACATACATACATACATACATACATACATACATACATACATACATACATACATACATACATACATACATACATACATACATACATACTCTCGCACCCACACACACATGCATTCATAGACAGTGTCCTAGAATTGTATGCGTCAATTTTCCATTGCCTTGTGCTTTAATGTTAATGTAGCATGATGCATGTTTACGCAGTGTACGACTGCAACACCAATTGTTTATTATTGAATTCAAAAAATGTATCACGATGTGTTTACTTTGACTCACTTAGTTGAGTGACCTACTGTCTTAAATTGAAGTTGTACTTAGTCGCAAGTGTTTATTTCGTGGTATGAAGTATCAGTTAATTTTGTTCAGTCTAGACATATAGCTTATTTTAGAACTGTCTCTTCTACGATCTTCTATGTCTTTAGTTCGTGAGATATTTTATAATTATATCTGTTTTTCTTTCTACCATCTAAGCTTCCCAGAGCTTATTGCCTGGAGCTTATTTCTATACTTTAATTGTCAGAGAGATGTTACATTGCAGAATGCTGTCAGATTTGTACTTTACGACAATATTTTATCTCGGCTTACAGGCTGATATGGATTATCCATGTTGTATATAATAAACACGTAATTTTAAGTAAATCTTACTTGCTGTAAGCAAATTCACCAATGAGCATATTTGACATGTGCAACTAAACAGTTCTGAACGTAGAACAATTTTAATGTGTAAACTAGATGTTGTATTCTGTGTGCATTTTGGGATACGGAACGATCTATTCCTTGCATCACAAGATCCACCGTTGCACACACGGATATATACTGGACACCAATAGCCCATATGGACCAAGCAGCTCTTCTTTACAAATCATTGATATCTCCCTTATATCAGAGTGGGATTGATTGTCCGGCTCGTCCATAGTGAATATCTGAGAAAGTTTACAGTTAGCTCCTCCTATATCCACTGCTCTTTTAGCGATCTTCAAAGGTTGTTCCACCGCCAAATATACATCGACCGATCAATCGAGAGAGAGAGAGAGAGAGAGAGAGAGAGAGAGAGAGAGAGAGAGAGAGAGAGAGAGAGAGAGAACAAGGGAACAAACAGAATGAGCACATCCACGGTTCTGTCTAGAAAGAGTAATACAGAGTACAGAATATTCATGTTTTCAGTGAGTAAAGCACAATAGTTTTCGGGTTTTGTTCGGATAAATGCACATCTTGTTTCTGCTTGAAAGGAAACCGTTTAGAAGAGCATTAAATCCAGTATAAAGCAAGACTTATAAATAATATTAAAATTCCATATTAATGTGTCCCTTGGATACAAACAATGTACAGGATAATAAAAAACTAGCTATGGGTTGCTGTCAGTACCCACGGGTGGAATCTAAAACAAGGATCTGAATATGTATTTAACGACATAATTGGCATGATGGAGACCATTTCTCTGTAAGATTCACTGTTCTGGAAATGATTCGAAATAAAATAAGCATTATTAATACAATCTAATAGGTTGAAAATTTGTAATTTGTTCCAAGATTGGAATGGAATTCAGCAGGCATCTATCGGCACAACCCACCGAAGTTTTATTTAGGAATGCAAAGTATATAATTGAAAGTATAATTATTATTTAATACTTGAACCAAGAAGATGTGCGTGTATTAACATGTTGATAATATGTGAATATCATAGCCTTTACACGTTTTATTTCAGGACAATAGGCAAGGTTTCTAAGCTTTCTTATAAATTATGTGCATTGAAACCTTGTCTTATTAAAGACGTGTTTTGTTTCAAAGACGTCATAGTGCAAGAAACGGAGACTAATATTTTTTGAGACAATTATCAAAATACAATACCCAACCCAAGATATTTTTTTATATTTTTGTGAATTTTGGAGCCTCTAAAGAGCAGAGAAACGAAATAAATTTATTAGCAAAATGCGTTCTGAAACAAAAAAAGATAAACATTCATCTGAATTCTTACCAAACATAGAAAGTGAAGAGAAAAACAAATAAATTCATCGGTCTGAATGTTTAGTACACAATCATAGCAAAGAAACGTAACCAGGGAAATCAATCTTCGAAGTTCTTGCCAAATATGCAAAGAAAACAGACAAAACAGGGACATCATCCCATTGAATACTTACGACTCATGCGCAATAAAGAACAAAAACAAAGGAAACAATCTAGTAGATTAAGTGCAAATAAACAAACTCTATTTGAAAAGACAACACATGTTGGTCCTTATCGATCAAGGCGTGTGACAAAGTCAACATAATGATCTGTGGTAGTTCTTTATTTCTGTCAGCATTCGACAGTTTCTTAATCATCGTTGTACGTAAAATGAACTACTATAACGAATGATTTTTGTAGCAATCTGCTCAAATGCACAAGGATGACAAAACCGTTGAGAGATCTTCACGTTTTTAAGGTTTATTTATGCTTACAAAATTGTAAATCAAACCAGGAAATATATAACTGCATTCAAAATTATTGATTGAAAGAATACATGTTCAGGAAGTCTTTCTGTTTCTACATATTATATTAATCATTATGCGAGATATCTGAAATAAACTTAACTGAAATCCTTATAATACAAAGAAATAGTATAATTTGTATGAAGAATAGGAATCACCTTCAGGATTATGTAAGTATATCTTGTAGTGAGGAATAATCAATTTTATATGGGCTCTACAGAAACATGCATAGTTCTCAATGGGATGGTTTCCAAATTCTTTTGGAGAAATTCGATTACAAAAACGTCATTAAGTGGCAAACTGGAAATAAGATTCAAGCAATGAACCTCGGTGAATAGAGACTTCCAACATTTTCTCATTCAGAAACAATTAAACTTAAAGGCCGTCATACATTTTTCATAACTAGCTTTGTCCGTTTGGGAATCATTGCGAGAAAACAATCTGCATATAAAACGTGTGAGAATATTTCGAATTAGATGGCAATCGTTTTAGCATAAAATAATTGAAAGACGATATAAGATCTAATTTTTTTAATTGTAAAACTAAGAACCCTGAAAACACAAAGAAATAGATGTTAAAATCTTGTAATGAAAGACATGGATATATGCGATGCAGTAGACAGTTGTAAGAATACTGCAAAATATGTTTATTCTGTCATTGATTATAACTAGTATTGTCGAGTATTTTCAATAATCAGTCATGCATTTTTGGAAACATAACTTGAGCACGTTTCAATGGAATTCATTTAAAGTTGGTAAGATTATTGACATTGATATGATTATCATATTGTTGTGATTGTTCATGAACCACTGGAAGCATTACCCATTATGTAATTTAACCTATTTAATATTTTACCTTTTCAACTTCAGCTCCAATGACTACGTAACAATGGAATTACCCCTTAAAAAATATCAATAACTTGTCACTTAACAAAATACCATACAGCAGATGCCAAATATCATTGTGGAGTGATTGTGAATGATTTAATACTGCTCAAGGTTTGGAAGAAAACTCAATTCATTGTAGATATTTACTACTGTATCTATCTAATAATACATACTCTTATGAGGCTATGTTCCACTGCAGAACGGGGCTGTCTAATTAGAGTAAAAACTATATAACTGATTTGTGTGCTTAGAATTGGCTATTTTATCAATCCACTTTATGACTCTGGAGAGGAAACAGATGAGATATTACATTTGAAAACTTTTATTATTGAAATGGTTTGAAATTATGCAAATAAGATACGATTTTCTTCCTATAATTGAAAAATGAGTTATGTCCCATCACTTTGCATCACTGGCATTTGAATTCCTATAGGCCAGGAACCAAATATATTGCGTACACTCATTATTAGAATCACAAGCTAATCGAAGGTAAAAAAAAGATTAGACAGTATGCATCAGGCTTGGGAGGAAATTAGATTATCCAAAACAACAAAATTACAGATGACACTATGTACAACAGTCCAAGAAATAAACTGCAAAATTAGCTCCATATCACTTTAAAATCTTTCCATGTTGACAGGAACCGCTCAAAGACATAACAAAATCAGACTGAAATCTTTATATGAGAGTTTAAACAATTAATAAATTATATGAACGACCTTTAAGATGAGATGAGGTTTGCAGTATTTATGTCACATGAATGGTACGTTGAGTGATGACTGTCATGAAAAGGTCTAAACATGAAAATGAAAATGCTATATTTGGAATGTTGTTTTAAAAAAAATACATGTGAAGACAGGTAAGTGTTTCTTCTTCAAAAGTAATGATAGTTACAAGATAAATAAAATATCTACTTCTTTTGAAAAACATATCACTAGAATATGTAGAGAGATTTTGCATGATAAACAGAAAACATGCTTTTCTCTTGTAAATTGTATTACACACATTGAACAAAAATATGGCGTATTGTATTATTAGACATGTTCAACTATTTGATGATAAAGAGAGTTTAAGATTCCACCTATCACATAAGATTAAGGTTTGTCTTTACATAACGTTGCTGTAAGGTACCACAGCATATTATGACACCGTATCAAATATATTTAATCATACTTAAGTCTTAAGTGTTAAATACAAAGAATTTTGACAAAATATTTGTTCGTATGTTTTCATTCCAATATTCATTACTGAAAAATATGAGAGGATATCTACAATTTTTAGTAGACGGATAAATTCATGAGAGAAATACTACTCATTAACTTGTTAAATCGTGTTATAAATGTACTATCCTGAGTTGTTTGTGTTAATTTTGAATTCCTTATTCCCCAAAAGTATAGCAGATGGCTATATTTTATAGTTTATTCTCCACAGACTTTGTTTTGGTGATCAGGACATTGATAGTTTGAAATGCATATATTTTCCAGAACATTCCAGATAGATTCATTGCTGAGCAAATTTGGAGTAGGTGATTAAACTTTCTAGAACTTACATTAATATTAATTGTACTATATATACATGGTCCTTAAGTCCACCAGTTCAGATTAATTTCAGTATACACATCTGCATTTTACTTAGATGACATCAATAGGCTGCAAACATCTGGCTGACACATTTTGCTATGTTTGCGGCCAATTTCTCAAGACAAGAGTGAAGGAGTACTTCGTTGAAGAAATGTGATATGTGAGGCCATATGAGAGGGTGCGGAGACCTTCCTTAACCCATCTCCCCATTGCCACATTATCTTAAGCTCTCCTCACCCACTCCTATGGAGAGATAACGTCCGTCTTTAGAAGATATCACAGAGAGATGAAGTGGATGTAGACCCAGACGACAATTTCAGAGGTGGAGCTGAGGAGGGAAACCCATATACCCCAACCAAAAATTCCTTTACGCCTTTATCAGATATCTTGGTCTTACCAATTCCAATGCCGAGGTTTTGGCATATAGACCCAAGCAGTAGAACATGTTGGATACAGTGTGGAAGTCACTGAAAGCGTCAGCAAAATTTTTTGCAACTTCTTCACCCGTTAAAATGGACTCTTTTTTCTGCCATAATGTGACCAGTCTGTTCGAGGCAATCGGAATTGCATGTAAACAGAATGCGTTGCGTCTTTTCATTGACAGATCATCCATGAGCCTGAAAGAGTGTATCTCCATATCGAAACAATATCCCGTCTCTTCCCCTGGTTCACTCGGTGAATCTCAAAGAGGATTACAACAGCTTCGACATCAATTGCTAAACACCTTCAAGTATGATTAGGGCTGAGAATTCATCGGAGATTTCAAAATGGTCGCATTACTCATGTGCTTCCTAGGCGGTTTAACCACGTTTTTCTGCTATATTTGCATCTGGAACAGCAGTGAAGCAAAGGCTCACTACCACAGACCGGACTGGCCACAGCGGATCGCGTTCTCTGTGGGAAGGAACAACGTCAAGTGGGAGCCAGTGTTTTACCACGGAATGTGACAACACCACCACTGCACATCAAATTGGAATTTATGATATAATTTGTCAGAGCTCTAGATAAGCAGTCGGCAGATTTCAAGTAATTTCAAGGTTTCTTTCCTAAGTGGTCTGAGGCAAAAGTCGAAGCCGGTGTCTTGGTCTGACCACAGATAAAAAAAAACATGGAGGTCATTAAATTTTCCGAGAAGTTCACTAGTAAAGAGAATGTGGCTTGGCACAGCATTGTCGCAGTAGTTCTGGGTTTCCATGGCAATTACAAGGCCGAAAATGTAGATCTGGTTAAGCCTCTGGTAAATTCAAGGAAAACATGGAAGCGTACTCGAAGGAAGAAGGCGAGCGCTTCCACCATGATATACTGGACTCTGAGCGCTGCATCCAAGAACAGTATAATGACAGTATAATGAGAACATGATAGAAGACTCCATTTAGGAACTGATTGGTGAAAATGATTTTCAGTATAATCGTTAATATCAAACAAATGCTCACTTCTAAATCTTTTATGGTTATTTCTTTATTACTTTACTATTAATACATGTTAAGTTTGATTCGTATGTTGCTTTCTTCTGCCTCATGTGAACGTAAAGACACCAACTCGCTCGTTTTCTTATTGGAAATAGGTAAATTGCAAAATATATCTGTCTTTGTCTCAAAAGCAAGGTTTGTTGCGAATAATTGCCATTTTCTTTACTTTTCAACAACAAGCAATTGCAAACTAAAACCTACTACGCAGGAACAAAATACATGTTACAGAAAATTTCGTTTGATTATGTATTTTCAAAAATAAAACAGTCGATTACTATTACCAATTAAATAATGACTATCTATACGAAAATGAAAATATTATTTCAATATGTTCTTTATCACAAATCATGCGAGACTGGTACTGTTTTACGTGTGTGGAAGGCATAAGAAGAAACATCACAGAGTGGATATATCTGATAAACATTAGTATTAAATCATTAAAGAACTGATTTTAATTATTGTGAGTTTACTTAAAAGATTTTTCCTCACTATCTTGTTTGTTCCAGATTTAAACATATATTTTGGTGAGGCTTTTGCAAACTTGTAGTCTGGTTTGTCAGCAAGCGCTGTAGCCGATTTTAAATCTCAAATAATTACATTTACAATCAAACAATTATCCATGCCCAATTTATCAATCATTATTAACAATGATTGTGATGCGAGCTAAAATTCCTTTCCAAACGTTCGTGTTTCTATATTTTATAACGAAGGTGCTTTTCTACAAAATGTTTACCTTGTGTCGTTGAGTATTAGGGGTATCAAATGAAACAGGTCATGTAGGCTCAGTTACTGGCAGTTTCCATGATTTAAGTAAAAAGATCAATATTAAAAGGCATTTCTTAAAGTCTACATTTGCCGTCTAGAGTTAGGAGTTCCTCCCTGTCACCTCATTAAATGCATTAGTGAAAACTTGGGGTCTACACTTGACACGTTTTAAAATCTGAACATGGTGATATGGAAGGAGATATACAAAGTTAGAGAGAGAGAGAGAGAGAGAGAGAGAGAGAGAGAGAGAGAGAGAGAGAGAGAGAGAATAAATTATCATAAATATGGACATGTGTGAAGAACTTATCACCAATGTATCTAAAAAGCTCTACAAAATATAGCTATACATAACATTTTCTTTATATGAAATATATGATAAATACTTACAATTTTACATCTGATAATATCGAATTTTATATCATTCCATGACGCTTGATTGTATATATCCACTAAATTAAACGTTACTCATAATACAATACAAGCGAGCACTTTGTGGGTTAAAAAAAATAAATATTACTTGCATTATCTTTCTGACATAGAAATTATAGTTATTTGAAGAAATCGGAATTGATGCCAATCACAACTAAATTAAGTTTTATATGTTTACTTCCTTCACAAAAATGATGAATCGTCTTTAATGCATTGATAACCGGACTAAACTTGTCTTTAGATAGGACTACTCAATAACTAGTTGACCCCATGTTAACCAAAAAGTAATCAGATCACACTGAAGTGAAATGGTGTACGTACTCATTTACAAATAGTACATTTTGTCCTTGTCGTACTCTTCTATCGCTTGCGAATAGAGTACGATGTCATCATCATGATACCAAGCCTCTAGCTGTACTTTTGTTATTTTGCAATGTGTTTTAAGTGCGGAAGCAAACAAATGGATAAGCGGAAAAGGCGGCATAAACGCAGAAGGCTTGTGTGCCTTCGTTGAAGTCCTCAGATTGGACGGCTTCTCTTCCGCCAACAGGAACATTCTGCTGGTAGAGAAGCGCTGATATTCGATGTAATCAGCACGAGCGCCAATACTCTTCTGCTATTCACGAGAGTGCAAAGTCAGTTGATATATGAGAACGCTTGAGATTATTATTCCTGAGGACAAACTCGCCAATACTTTGGATCGCGATTCAGCAGTAAGAACCAAATGCTCTTGGACAAACAATTCCACACTGTCATGAAGCACATGCCAACTACACATGCTCGATGCAACTACCCTATATTACTTTCTCTTCGGGAAAATGTCCACTCCCACGCAACCCTCTAGATAAGGTGTGTATTACAGGTTATATTAAGCAAGGAGGATTTTTCCCAGGCAATCGGATTAAACATATCCAGCCTTTCAAAATTATATTGCTGAAGCTTTTTCGCGTCTAACTCTAGGCACAAAATGCAACAACTATCTCTCATAACGATTTCATATCAGGTTTTCGTATCTTAATCTAGAAGAATCTTCTATATTGGCTAGCTATGTCTTAAGTCAAGTGTACAAAACGTGCCAGTCCACTTTTGCTAGGTTTTGTTAGAACTATGTACTTAAGGAACTATCGCCTGCCCAGGCAGGTCGTGTGTGTGTGTGTCCATGTGTGTGTGTGTGTGTGTGTGTGTGTGTGTGTGTGTGTGTAATACCTCTCCCTAATAATAAATACAAGCCGCATTAGTGAGCATTAACAAGTGATGTTGCTTACCATCGTAAGAAAAATTGATGGGATGACAGCAAAAATATTGTTCGTTTTAAATAAGTGTTATTGAATCTAGAAGGAGAGATATTTGTATCCCTATAACTATTGTCCTTTCAACGAGGACAGTATTTCTTGTGTCTTATTCTACCTCCCAAACTAGAATATTCAATATCCATCCCAGTTTTATTTTTAATTTTGCCATCGTTATTACCTAAGAGTAAGTTAGATTGATTACAACTCTTACATACCAGATGCCCTTTGTGTTGTGATTATCATTTCAGTGCATCTTAGCTTTGGACCGAAACTAATACACGTTTCAATTGGATTCTCCAAGACCGACCACAAGTCGTTAGCACTATCCTTATTTTACAGGCAGTGAGCACTGATTCCCCTTGTTCAACTGTCTGGATACAACAATATTTATCAATATACCCTTGTCGGCCGTACATATTACATATATTCATCAGTTTGCATGGGCCTTACTTCAGTCGCTTCCACTCCGCAGTGGTGTTTAATCGGAATGTCACTTTTGTTGAAGAATAAAAAGAGGAACACCTGAGAAAGATATGTAAAAAGTGTGCACATAGAAACCTGGTAATTATTTTCGTTACATGCGTCTGGTTTGGATCTAAACTAATTATATATATATATATATATATATATATATATATATATATATATATATATATATATATATATATATATATATATATATATATATATATATATATATATATTATATATATATATAGAGAGAGAGAAAAGAGAGACACACATACAGACAGACAGATAGATAGATAGATAGACAGACAGACAGACAGACAGACAGACAGACAGACAGATAGATAGATAGATAGATAGATAGATAGATAGATAGATAGATAGATAGATAGATAGATAGATAGATAGATAGATAGATAGATAGATAGATAGATAGATAGATAGATAGATAGATAGATAGATAGATAATGGACTGACTTCCATTCGACCAATAATCAACTGTTAGGGGCAGAATGTTATGTGTTGGAAACAATATGCCAACAACTACTTTTTTAAATCTTTTGTTCATCATTTTCAATAGACAATAGCACTTTCATTGTGTTTAATTAAATAGCTACACGTTTCTGACCCACTGGAACCAGAAAAGCACATGTCTGCTAAATGAGATTAATAATTGTTTGTGGCAGACATTGGTGACATTTATTCCTTGTTATTCACTCGGAAGCTTTTTGTGGCCAAGTTGGGTGTCATAATGCATGCAGAATATAAATTTATATTTTTTTCTATCAAAGGCTGTACTAGCAGGAACATGATGTGATTGAGCTATGTTAAATTTAAAGTGTTCATTAGTAATGGCACATATCAGAAGGACCGTATTTATCTACTTTATAAAATTGTGTGCAGATTAGCTTCAACAGTACACATTGTAACTTGACGTAACCTGGCAGTGTGTTCTTGTTACTCAATGCAAGAGATATTACAATGTTATGCTCTCAGTTCTCAAGATTCTGTACAGCTTTCAATCGCAAAGGCTGAACGATATCTAGGTCAAATTGTAAACCAGTAGTCGGAGTTGCGTACCCGTGACTATCTTACCAAAGTTAACCATCTAAAGCGCAACTTAGCGCATCTTCCGCATTTGTATCCACACACTGATTTTCTGATATCAAATATACTCCACCCAACCCACTTGTCCCATTGTATCCAGAACCCTATCCATTCTTAGTGATATCTACTTTTAGTATTCTTTTAGGTGCTTTTTGTCATTTTCTAAACAGAGGTATGTACAGTAGAAACTAGTATCTTAAAAACAAGTTTATACAAGCTAGTGCATCTGTTTGAATTCCATAAAAAAAATAAGTGTGGTAAAATTGAAATGATGCTTAAATGTCTCTTTTATACTTGTTGCGCTCTTAACAATTTTGAATATAAAAGTAAGTATATGCATTATTAACTTTCGTGTTTATCTAAACTGATTCACTATCAGGTATAAGCAAATATTGCAATTCAATACGAATATAATAGAACAAAATTTTAATATAACCGTATTTGTATTATCTAAGCGTTTGTAAAAGTAACTACATATAAATGTTCGTCGTGGTGAAGATGAAAAGAATAATAGATGCTACAGAAATCTGTCAGATGAATAAAGACAAAGAAGAGCTCACCTTTTATCGGTCATGTCGATCATGGGACGTACTTTCCGTACTAATCTACTTCCGTCTTCTTGAATATGTATACGACAGAGATCTATAAACCTTTTTCCATAAAAATAAGTACATCTTCCTTTGGTGACAAGTTATCAAGATGTTGCTTAATATCTAACTGGATCTGCCGTTAGCTTGATGTCCATATACACAAAGATGTGCAGAGTTAACCAGTGAAATAAATAGCCTACACTTTATGGATCTGTTCACAGCTATTTATATAATGTAACCTTGACATTGTGCATGGGGTAGCAAATTACGGACCACGTAACTCTTCTAAGGCGGTGATACGGAATTCGCACAGTTCCTACGAAAATACATGTAAATAAATGTATCATGTCCATAACCGAATAAGAAACCTGAACGTTTTCTCCACATCTACCATACCTTTCATGTATATCTAAATAGGTAAAATTCTGTAAATAAATCTAACGCGACTAATTTGAGAATATATATATATATATATATATATATATATATATATATATATATATATATATATATTTACTTGAGACGCTCGCGTGTGCACAATCTTTTTTATAATATACACACAGCTTATGAATTATATTGTTCCTTGCTGATAGTAATTGTTTTTTTCGTTTACTATTTTACAACATTACCTGCTGCTGCCACGCCTAAAACCAATATATATATATATATATATATATATATATATATATATATATATATATATATATATATTTATATTTATATTTCCATCCATCTGTCCATACATACATCCACAAACACACAAATAAAAATCGTACATACATACATACATACATACATACATACATACATACATACATACATACATACATACATACATACATACATACATACATACATAAGTAACCGTACGTATGTACGTGCGTGCGTGCGTGCGTGCGTACGCGCATGCATCCATGCAGCTACTAATTGAATGTTTCGTGTGGCAATAAAAGCCAAACGGATTTGGTTCCAGGTGTACAATACGACACCCACTTCCTACAGCAAGAAATTAACTTCTACTTACAATGAATGTGACATAAGTGTTTTGGGTTGATGCGAAACGAGCGGCAAAAAAACCACGTGAATAGTATAATAAAAGTGCATAATTACCATTTGTTAGACAATAAAAACAACTGGTATATATATATATATATATATATATATATATATATATATATATATATATATATATAGATAGATATATATATATATATATATATAGATTTATATATATATATAGACAGACAGACAGACAGACAGACAGACAGACAGACAGATAGATAGATAGATAGATAGATAGATAGATAGATAGATAGATAGATAGATAGATAGATAGATAGATAGATAGATAGATAGATAGATAGATAGATAGATAGATAGATAGATAGATAGATAGATAAAACAATGGATGTGTTTGGGTCGTGATAAATTGTTGCTGACGAATGTTAGACATGAAATAATTAATATTTGAATATCTCATCATAATTCTATACACATTATGATAGTCTCTACCTTAAATTCGAATAAGAGGTTGACTGAAATATCTGAAGCAGACACCATAATAAAAAGAAAGTACTATTTTTTCAACAAGAGAAAATATCTGAACCGACGATTAAATTACATAGCCGTTACCAAGATGAAATAAACTAAATTAAAATTGTAATATGATTTGTTGTGGTCAAATTATCGTATAAGAAAGTATGGCTGTATATTGTCTGCCGAATGACTGAGTAGATTAACAATGTTAGTATCTTTCCACCTGTGCTATATGCTGCAAGCTTACGATTTCAAAATTTTCGTGTGTGAATTTTTTAATTCCTTCTTAATATTGTAAACTGAGCATTAAACCAGAGCCGAACCAAAATAGTCACGTAACATGTTAAGTAAAACCGTACACAGAAACAAAACGCGAGTTCATTTTATTTCAAATATCCACAAACAACAAATATGCACAATTCCGTTACACTCTCGATAACAATATAAAATGTTGCGGATGGAGTATTTTTATTTTATTTTTGTTTTGTTTGTTTCTTTTCTTTAGCTGTAGCGTTCCATATCCTAAATATATGACTGAATATAAAATAGGTTATTAAAACTGGATAAGTGTTTGTGCTTGTCGATGTAGAATCACTTTTTCAGCATATCAGCTACTGACACGATTTTGCACATACCAACATTAGCCACGCCGAGAATCAAACCCACGCGTACAGATGATATAAGTTATTGACTAATCGTGTACCCCAGAACACTTAGAAATACGTGATGTAGCGTTTTTGGACTGGTTACGATTGATATATAGACTACAAATATACTTTGGCTATGTCGTATAAATTAGATTCCAGACACAAAAACACGCATACACACACGCTCACGCATACACACAGACAAACACACACAGTCGGACTGCATAAATTATTAATAGACCTATCTGACGTAGGCATATTAATACAAATTTTAAAAAGTACTAGACCAGTCACACTAGGAATATAGTTGATAGGAAGCATTTTCTCGAGAAAGGACACAGCGAAACAGTAAATGTAACAGAACAAAATACATTTGTGTGGAGTAGGAGGGATTGAAAGTAGAATACTCCTTTGCTCATCATAAAGAATGGCACAAATCCTAAACATTTATTGGATTCAACCTTTTCCAGAGAGGTGAAATAAATCTGTTACTGGTTTAATAGGAAACCAATATTTTTAGCAGACGCAGATTTACAACTTACATTTAATTAGGATAATAGTGAAAAGCATCGCCAACAAAGATAGTAATCTGTCTACAAGAAAATATTGCGAATATGGAAAATATTGCGTAATTGACGCAATTATTTATACAACTATTACTTTGCTAATATTCAGTATAACTTTTAGAACTAGTTACCATTAAGTTATTAATAAACCATGATTAAACACAAAAACAAAATTTATGAAAAACAAGTTTTGACTTGAAACAGTACATGATGAATACGCAATGACGCACCTGTTGCTGATTAAAACATAAGCATGGTAAAAACTGTATAAAATCTGAAATCATTCAATTGTTTGGAAGAAAGAAAGAAGCGTTACAATGTTTTGCAAATAAAGGCACCTGTTTTCGAGGTTTTGTTGATAACTCCGAAAGACAGGTTTTTTTCTATACACTTAACACTATTCGACCCACTTTTACTGCCATCCTAAAGATTCAGTTATTTATACATAAGGAAGTCAATGCAGCAAGTGTTGACATACATGCACAATGTAACGAATAACATTTGATACAAAATATATTTTTCAGCTAAGTATCTTCTCTAAATACCCTTGCAATTAACAAGATTGACCAAAAATGTGCGATGACGTAGATATTGTACTTCGTGATATTTTCAAAGAGCACACGAATAAAATGATAAAATTTGATGAAGAAAAAGAGTTTCAAAAGAAAAAGGTCCACGTTCTTTCGGATCTTATTACTCAAGCGTAATGGTATCGGATGTGGAAAGATTTAACAGAATTCTAGAGACTTCGCTATGGAATTATTTCACTAAAACCAAATCCATAATATGGAGAGACCTTTTGAAAAATGTGATTAGGATCTGCAACAACTTTCATCGCAAATCAACATTTCATGTCAGCATATGGATTATTTTATTCATACACTTGTGATTATTTTTTATACTTAATAATCCATATAATGCATTAAAATTTGTGTAGAAAATCAAATTTTGACTCTTCTGTCCGAATAAAAGATAAATCTCGTAACCGTATCGTAATTTGTTATTCCTATATACAATTCAAACAGCAATATAAGCTATTGAAGGATCACCAGCTTAAGGACTGACATTTGCATCTGCAAACCTTAACTTCTTTTTTAAGGAAATGGTCCTGAAAAATAAAATAAATCTGCATGATAAGATCTGTGAAGAATTAAAGAGGAAAATGGCAGTGATTCAAGAAAAATTTAGCTAATGCACTGGATAACTATAGAGATATATCGAGAGAAGTATTGGTGGCTTAGTATTCATGAATTCATCCTCATGATATATTAAAACCACCTATACCATCTCAACATTGTATTAATCCACAAGCACGCTGAACAACAGTAAGAGGTAGACGTTCATTGGATATTTGTATATATGGTGATTATATGTTTCTTCCAAAAGACGTAAAATACTTTGTTTCTGATGGTAATAGATACTCGCACTGAAAATGAGAAAAAAAAAACAGTAAAACCTAGAGGAACTAGCATACTGACTAATATCAGCTTTCAACTTAACAGGGAGAACTTGAGCACATATTAATCACACTTGTGATGGGTGTGACTTTATTTGTTGCAAGTTTTCTTGTTGTTTTTAAACTAAAAAATCAGACGATAAATGACAACATGCAGTCATTGTTAACTCCTTACAAACAGGAAAAGATAACAGGAAAAGTCACATATCTCAGCATTTCGTGATTCCTTTGTATGCATTCTGATAAGTATCGTTCATGTTGCATCTGGCAAATTTGTCTTTTGCGTGGCTTGCTATTTCTTATATCCAGTTATATACAAACACCTATATGGAAATGAAATCCATCTTTAAATTTTACACTTTTTCAAATTGTAGTCAGACTTCCATCAACTTTATGACAATATATATATATATATATATATATATATATATATATATATATATATATATATATATATATATATATATATATATATATATATATATATAGTCCCTCCATATGATTATTTGGTACACTGAACGCAAAGCCCACGCCATAAAAGAAACATCTGAGTTCCTGTTTATTTTAGAAAGATAAATGCTTTTTGGTTTTATTTTAATGAGACAAATCTTATGTATGCATTTCATCTGCCCAATGCATGTATGCAATGTTAAAATATTAGTTCAAGCCATTTTGTAGTATTGCTAATTTCTAATCCAAATTTGGAATGTAAATTGTCGAATACATTTTCAATTAAATAACATCGTTCATTTTCAATCTGCTGTTTTTGTCAAGAGTCCAATTTTTGTGGTACAAACGTCTATACTGAACATTATTTCTTTCTTCAGTTAGTCTATTCGCAAGCTTTGACCTGAATCCTGAGTTTTCGTAGAACTAAATTTGTGTAATCTTAGGAATTAACATCATCAAATGTTATTCAATGATCACTTATTCATAAAATCAATAATCATTCAAACATATTCACTAAATGACATTTTTGTAACACTTTAATTGGTGCATTTGATAACAAACGTTCCATTCATGAATCAGATAAAGCATTTACTAATTCGAACACATTTAGTTCAACAGCACTGAATTATGAATATAGTTTGGAAAACTGCACACAAAGAGGGCGGGGTGTAAAATAGTCCTTTATCTTAATAAGTCTTACAAATCAATTTATAACAAACATAAAAACTGTTTTCGACCTGATCGTTTAAAGTACGATTACTACAAATATTACTTAACACAGGATGTGAGCAATGCTTTTATAATTACATTTAAATAAAATCTCAAAGTAATAAAATTATATGAACCTAACATACAAACCAGCAATATAGTGGGAACAAACCTGTGCATATAACAAATCCTTTATATCTGTGTGATTATAATATATCTTCTTTCCATGAATACAATTTTATCGATTTTAAATAATTTTATACAAATTCTGTTTAACTAGTGCATGTAAAGTTTCGATATGCTAGCTGACAATTTATGTTTAATGTTTCAATTTACCTCTTGGAACATGTTCTAACTTTGAATAAATATTTTTAAATGTACCCATTTTCTCACCATATAAAAACTGTTGTACTAGCAATGCTACTCATGTAGATTTAAGTTAACAGTGAACTGTGAAATCAACCAAACATACCTCTCTTAATGATGCAAATGTTAGTACCATTTTTGTATGTCTTTGGTATGACACGGCCGGGGATAGAACCCACGACCTCCCGCATCCGAGAAGGACATTCAAACCACTAGGACACTAGAGCGGTCCCAAACAACTAGCAGACACAGAGAAGATTTCACTTCATATATATAGCATAACCAAGTTTTCAAATCAGCATTATAGTAAGAGTAAATTGCTGCGAATTATTCACTAGCTGTACATTAGCAATTACCATCAAGCGTATAAAAGGTAAATATATCTAACTTGAAATGAATTATACCTATATGTAAATAAATTAGAAATTTCATAAAATAATTTTAATTACATTACAATAGGTTAATCTGTACTTTTTAGCAACTTCCTTTATTGGAATGATTAGAATTTACAATAGAGGGCAGTAATTTCTTCCAAGTGTTAATAAATTGAGGTATCTCCCATTAAATAACTTTAATCGCTTGCGAAAGCCTAAAGACCTGAAACTAATTATAAAAAGTACTCTTTTTAGAAATACAAACATATTTAAATAACAGAAGATTAGAGAGCATGCAAAAGGCTTATAAGACACTTCGACTTGCCAAGCTCAAAACCACATATATCACTTTGTAAAACAGACTTATAAAATTATCACCATAACATTGAAATCTGATAGGTAATTAGAAGCCATTGAATGACAGAGCAAAGCCAAGAGTAAATTTTGTTCGTATGATAATTAAAACAACGAATAATACATGTGTAAGACTTGTAGGATATGATGAGGTGTACAGATTTGAGATGACAGGTTGGATCAGAGGTGTGGGGAAGGTGTGGCAAGACACCGAATGTACCCTGGGGTCCACTTGAAAAGGGTTGGGCAACTTGAAGGGACGCAACATCGGCGAGCAGTACAAAGGTTTTTTATGCTTTAATAGTTTTGATAGGGGCACAATTTTAGTTCTTGCCGTGAGTGCCATATGTCCTCGCTACGCCTCTGAGTAGGAGATGGTGAGGGATAACCGGTATGAGATGGGCCAAAAGATGAAAAGCAAAATGCTAAATTTTGTACTTTTGTATAAAAATACATGTGAAAAAGACATACTTGTTTTCCTTTCAAACGAAATGATAGTTACATATTAAATAGCCACATCTTTTGAAAAGCAAATTCTCTGGAAATGTAGAGGGACTATACATGATAAAGAGAGAACCCATCTATTTCATGTAATATTTATTACTCAAGTTGCAACAAAATTATATATTTTGCAGTCAGTGGTATATTGTCTTATTAGACATGTTCCAAAACATTTCATGGTCAGCCAATGGCAGATTAAGATTTCATCTATCACGTAATATTTAAGTTTTGCATTCTTAATAATGTACATATGAGGCACTGTATGGTATTATGGGATGGTATCCTATAATTACTTTATGATATGACACAAAGAATTAACAAAGATTAAGATAGCAAAGATGATAAAAAGATAATTTCTCATTATTATTTATATTAGAATTGTTCAGTAGAGTAATGTATTATATACTAAGGTGTTAAATATAGAAAGGAATTGGCAGAATAATAGTTTATATTTTTCATTACCATATATGTGAAAAATGTACAAAAATGAAGCGATTGTTATTGGTGTTGTTCTTGTTGTTGGTGAGGAGCTTAAAGCCATTTTTAGGACACGAAAGGCTATACATGGCGGCCATTTTTAATGGTGGAGGAAGAAACCGAGAACTCCTCGGAAAAAACCACCAACCCACGAGAAGCTACTGGCAGCTTTCTCACATATTCACATTTGACGAATCATAGACTCGAACCCACGCAGAAAGAAGTGATATGGCAGTGATCCGTAACGGAGAGCGCTTTAGACGAAGAAGAAGAAGAAGAAGAAGAAGAAGAAGAAGAAGAAGAAGAAGAAGAAGAAGAAGAAGAAGAAGAAGAAGAAGAAGAAGAAGAAGAAGAAGAAGAAGAAGAAGAAGAAGAAGAAGAAGAAGAAGAAGAAGAAGAAAATACAGTTTTCCTAATTATGGAGAAATATGTTTGACTAACATAGAAAAGCGAAATTATGTGGCGATAACAGATGTTTCGTCACTGTGTCGATATCAGTTTTCTCTCACTGCATATTTCAATATTGTTACAACCATAGATCCAAAAATATCAAATAAACAGGAAGTGAAACCAACAATTTAAGTAACATCAACAGCGATTTATTTTTCTATTCAACAAAACGAAAATTCAACAGACACTTACACTATTGTGAATTAAATCGCAAACTGTCGCAAAGATGCTCTCACAAGTCCAAAAGCATAGAATGTTCTGAATCAGTTCCAATAGTCTTTAGCCTTCATGACAAAATGATGGAATCTCGGATGTCTTTGTATAAGTTCGTAATCAATCCAAAGCCATCCATAAGTGAATAACAACTTTAAGAATTACAATGAATAATTTAAATAAATAATTCCGCTAGAATTATAGCTGATCTGAACAACACAACTGACAACTTTCACCGTGGCTTTCGCTGACTCATATAGAACAGGAATGAATCCTTATCTTTTAAATCTCCATTTATTCACATTTTCTCTTGACCCATATAGTGGTGATTCCAACGGAAATTTAAGAATAAAACTGTGCCTAGAATGATCCAAAATTAAATGATATTAGACCTCCTATTTACAGCTTAGAACCATGGACATCATGTAGCCATAAAAACATTAATTTTTTAAATTGATATTATTTGAAATTATAACCAACAATCATGGACAATAGTTAAGCACATAATATATCTATACATAACATGATCTCACTATGAAATATGTAATATCTTTTTCACAGATGAAAATATACTATTTCCAGCAACAAATCCTACGACATGTTATGTGTATACACAGAAGTTACACTTACAGCAGTAACATATACTTTGTGAGCTAAGACAAATAAATTTATGTTGCATTACCTTTCTACAATAGAAAATGTTTTTTGCTTAGGAAATGTGAGTTGACGCCGTTTGCTTCTCTAAGAAGTTATTTCTGGCAACAATGATAGACCTGCTTAGATGCATCATATAATCGGACTCATGTTGACATCAGATAAATCTGGATAAAAGCCTTTTTGTGCATTCCTATCCATTCCGGAATCGGAACATTCGAATCACATGATGGCGAAAGTACTGCTGTATCTGTAAATGGTACATTTTGTCGACTTCTTAAGCTGATCTCGCTAGATAATACCATATTCCATAAGATGTCATCGTCATTATGGATGACAAGCATCTAGCCATGATTTTATTATGCTCCCGTGGGTTCAAAGTCGCCTAAATCCTTCATGTCTATATTGAAGATCTCAAATCGAGTAATCTCCCTGAGGTCTGAAAATAATCGCGCAGCTGGTTGAGAAGTTCTCCCATTCGATGCAAGCAGCCTATTAACCACTGAGCCTGCAAGCGAATTGAGAATACAGAGCAGGGTTCAAGGATGATTGATGCTGAGGATAAAATCACTCACGCCTTCGGTCGCCTTTCGGTGGTAATGATCATATGTTCTCGTAGTTCCATCGACCACAGAACTCTCACGCCAGTAACCCCAGTATGCAAGGCCTCCCTATATAAACTTCATCGCTAACTGTGATTATTCAAATGACTGCGTTTACACCTGATTTAGTCAGCACGTGAATAAATGCTAGTTGCCTCGACTCTAACAAAAAGAGCCATTGGTGTTATAACTTTTAGATGTTGTTTCCTGCGCTTCGACATAAAACTACGCGCCCGAAAAGTTCGTCCATAAAACTTTTGTTTGTCTCATTGATAGCAGCCAGAGGCTCAGCCACGGACATGAGCAATTCGAGGTAATAAATAGGATAGTTGCCATACTTTAGTCGGACTTTCCGTGTCTTATCATTCAATATATTCCTTTAAGGTTTTCACTGGTATCGCCGTAGTATTTATAACCGTGATGCACTGATTGGTGGTTTCTTGCGGTTTAGTATTATTAGAAAGTTGTAAAGGTACGAAAGTCACAGCAGTAATTCCTCATATTTCAGGACACTGTATTAGTATTAACGTATATATATATATATATATATATATATATATATATATATATATATATATATATATATATATATATATATATATATATATTATATAGTGTAATATATACGCTTGTTTAAAGTTGGCTACAGCTAAGCTTCGGAGAAACGAGAAACGAGATTAGTTATCTCGTGATTCAATGTCCAAGCTGATATGTCTCGTGGCGTTCTAGTCGCCATTAATAAAATAATAATAATAAAAATATGTGGTTGTGTGATCGCGAATTAATGGTGTTGTAGCCTTAAGCCACCCGGAGGACAACTTTTTGGTTCATACCTGCTCCATATTAGCGTTGAGGTCATATTTATGTGCCACAACTGACCCCTCGAAGCACTACTTGAGGCCAACTCTTATCCGTTTGTGAACTCTTTCACCTTAACTTCGTTGCGGTTCTCTAATTAACTTGTGTCTTCATCTTGCTGATTGAGCTTTATGCGGAATTTTCTAGAGGCTTGTGGTTGGCCAAGTAGTAGATAACATCTTCATCCTACAGTTCATCCAACATGTTGATACCTACGCAGAATCTGCTGTCGGCTTCAAAGACTGCGACTCTACGCTAGACGCTTATGTTGAGATTGTGAAGTCCACATGCAAGGCCTCCAAGTTAACGACGTTGTGGGTGAGTACATCTACATCATTCGGGATCAAGCATTGAGCCATTTGCTGTAGATCATCGCCGTTGCCGCAAATGTCAGTGAGAAAATTCCCCTTTACATGGACATCACCTCACATGCAGGATTCATCGTGATATCGATACGCCAAATCGGTTTAGGTAGTTGCAAGAGGATATGACAGATATTTCGGCATTGAATGTGTAGAGGTCTTCATCAGATGTAAACCATATCCTCATATTGAACCATCTGTCTGCCATCCCAGTTTTAACTTTCCACCTCATATGCTGACAACGTTGATCCGTTTTCGGACACGACATGGTTGTTTTGCAGTCAAACTTGTCCGATGGAGTTAGACTACTAACTCTTCCTGTTGCTGTGGAGGTCGACAGACCATGTCACACACTGTGAACAACTGTCCACTTACAAGTTTCCATGTGGACTACATGTTCTGCACCTTCCTAATGCTGATTATGTTAATTGGCTGATTAAGTACTGTAAACGATAATATGTATAAACTTGACACATAGGTGGCATCCAGGAATGGGTTCCCAGGGCCTACAGGTACCGACTTGTCTTTCTGTAACATCAGTATGATATATACGTGCATGTACACAGGGACAGAGACAGCTTGTTTTTTAAACTAAATGGTGGAACAGAGATGGTTCCGCTTTCAATAAAAGAAAGTGGATGAATACATTGCCGTATTTTGACCATCGTCTATTTTCTGGAGAAAGAGGTTCAACTACATCAGCGGAAGGGTGATTGGATCGCAGCGAGGACCCAGCGAAGATACCGATCTAGCTCAGCTATCGAATCCATGACTCAACCATTAAAGAAAGTGATTAATTATTCGACAGAACAAGTCCTATTGAGTCGCAAGGTGTAGACATCAATGATGCTTATCTCATGTCCACTGCAGCCCTGAAGATTATCCAGCTTATTACGCATGTAGATGTCCATCAAGCGAGTCAGCAGCCGGTGAGCCGCAGTACCTTAAAGTAAAATGGCCCATATCGGCTGAGAGGCCAATAGTCTTTTATGTAGCCTGTTGACCAGCTTTGCCATCTGCTCCAACCGCCGTAGTCTTGCTAAGAGACACGCTCGTTAAGATCACCGGAAATTTAGCAACATACACCAAGGAAGGACAAATATTTAACAATTCAAACATTATACCTTCGTTTCCATTAGCTATCAAATGCTTGAAGGATTGGACTTGTGAGTCCATCACCATAAATTCATGACACCATGGAGTTCTCAGGCAACAATCCGCATTATTGTATCTGTAAAGGTTTCCCCCACCTTATCATTGTAGAAGTCATACGCAGACTCGATTTTGGTTGGAAGTTGATTGAATGAAAGTTAGATGTAGAGCTCCATGCCCCCAGTAAGCAATGCCGAAGGTTAAATGATTAAATATACAAAAGGGTAAAATAAAGTTCAAAACTAACGATTTAATAACAGTTAGATGGTCGAATATCGAATGTCACAAATACATATCTTCCGCTCGAACCTTTCCTAGCATATCGCATCAGTTGATTTGTAATGTGAGATATTTCCACCTGTCCTTGTGTTCTACTCATCTGTGTATTCTTCTCTATCTCCTAATTCCCTCTTTCTCCCTGACTCCCTCTAAGTTTATACACATCCTTCTCCTTTAAATGAATTTATCAGTCAGCTATCGGCACAATACCACCGAGGTGTTATTCACAAATGCAAATTATATACAAGAAAATATTATTATATTCTGTTTTTTTAACCAAGTTGAGAAGATACCATGTATTAGAATGTCTATAATTATTAACGTTATTGCATTTATTTGTTATTTTTCAGGACAATTTGTAAAGTTTCCGAGCGATCTCCCAAACGTACGTATATATGAAATGCAGTTAGAGAAGAGCCTTTGTGTGAAGATACCTTCGTGCAAACGAATGCAGACAAATACATTTAAGACAATAATCAAAACATAGTTCACAACACAACATGGTCGTTATATTTTGTTTGAAATTCTTTTGCAGCTTAACAGCAGATAAATGAAATTAATTTTGTTAACAACATGAGCTGTGAATAGAAAATTATGGGAATCATCCAACAGAATATGTAACACACATTCATAGTAAGGAAAACAAACTAAGGAAATTCATCCTCTGAATACTTAGCACGCATGCGTAAGAAATAGAACAAAATGGGAACACATGCACAGTGAAGAAAAACAAAGGGAAATCATCCATGTCATTACTTAGCACACATTCATGGTAAAGAGAAAAAAAGGTAAATCATCCTCTGAAAATTTACCACACATGCGTAGTAAAGAGAAAACCCCAAGAGACATTGTCGGCATTAGAACCAATCAACAGACTGTATCAAAAGGCAGCACAGGCAGAGGTTTCTCTAGCAAGGCTTGTGCGAAACCAAGTGGATGATCTGTGGTAATTTTTTCTTTTTTCAGTGTTCGACAGTTTCATAGTCATCGTGGTATCTAAAATAGAATGCCGTAGCGAATGATTTTTGTAGCAACCTACTCATATGCATTAAGATGACCAAGTAAGTCATATCTTTTTCAAAAGCTTAAGGCGTAATTATTTTACCAGATTCTAAGTCAATCCAATGAATTGCATCATTATTTGAACAATCCCTAAAGAGAACCTTAATACAGATGCTGAGTGATCAGCATTCAAACCTGCAGTTGACAAATTACAATGCACGTGAAATATTTAATGGTGACCTTGACATGACGAGGCATCACAGTACAGTGAATATGTGCTATTAAGTCAACTTATCTGCAAAACTGATGACACCACAAACCACGTGTAAGAGTAATGTAATTGAGAGGACAACAAAGATAAACATTATTCAAAAGCTTTAAGCAAAAAGGTAAATTTACTGCATAGAATATACCCTTTTATATTTTTGTCATATTTATTAATAAGAAATACATTTTGTTAAGTGGCTAGACTAAAATCAGCTAGTTATGACACGACGAAAATAGTCAGACCAATGGGCCACTGTTGCAAATATCATATATAGATTGGTCTCGCGGTGTCTGGATAATTTCAACACTGCGATTTTAAGGCAACTTCCCATGTCCTATGGACACAACGACGGGACTGTGCTTGATGTATATCAATATTTATCAATTCATGGATGCATACTTGTACAAGATATCTCAACAGTTCCCAGGATCCATTATAGCCAATTTATGTAGGCGTTCTTATCAACGTAGAAATTACTGCATGAGATTGCAAATATGACGGCATAAATGTGTCATAACTGCAAGCTTTAACAAACATTTGTACCTTTACACTTAGCCTTTATCATGGAGAGCTTTACTCTAGAATAAAGGTGAGTAATGGATCTTATGAACTTTATATCAAACTTATGCTGCTGATTAAGGTGAATAAATGACCATTAACCTTCGCATCAGTCTAATGTCATAAATCGGTCAATGAGCATCAATATAACTGTCTGATATACATGCTCAGTTAATAAACATATACATGCTGAAATTGTATTCATAAACAAAATCGTGTGATGTGATATGATTATGATATTTAACGTAGCTTTAAAAAAATTCAGTCATATCGCTACGATGTATGCAGTGTGGCAGTTTATAGTGATGTCTAGCACCGTTTCATCATGCTGCAGACAAGTAGTTTGATGTCCCATCTAGTAACATTAGCCTGGCAACAGGTCGACCAGTCCTAACACTAGCCTTTTAATGTTGAGCGCCAAGCGATGAAACTGTTAGTACCATTTTTGTAAGTCTTTAATATGACTCTATGGGGATCGAAACAATTACCTCTGCATCAGGGGCGGATGCTGTAACCACTAGGCCACCGGAGCGGTGTCATAAACGAAATAATAACGTAAGGGTGGTACATTCTCATAAATATGTTATTTCAAATGGAACTGTAGAATAATGAAGGAAAACATACAATTTTATTATTTTTAGCGTGAGATCACACAAATGTAATTTATACAAGATAAGTTTTTCAAAACATAGAAGTTTCTAAAGAGATTACATAAATTTATTTACATTATATCATTTTGCTACAGCAAGAGCTGTTTTCAGTAAAATATACATGGATCCCAGTGAAGGCGCTTATAATGTAGAAAAGTCTTAGAATCTCTCATTGTTTTCTTGTTGATTCTTTGGAAAAACTGAGCACCCAAACTTATATGTTTCTGTCTTCCCTGGGTATTATGTCTGTTTAAATGGTATAACATAACCCTAAGTGTATTAGCACTAATTTGTCCAACAAGAATTACAGTCCTGTAGTAAATGAAGTAAAATTATCAACTTCTAATAGAAAATATGACAATAGCTAATAAAAATGATTAAATTCTGAAATAATGTTTGTCTTTTCTGGTCTATCACTACTGGATTATTGTCATTTACATTGAAACATAAAACAGAAAGAGAGATAGGAGAGTTGAAGACTTGCTAAATTTTGAAAAAAATAGTCATGTTTCCAATTTATATTTTCCAATTGTTATAATATTGCATTTTACCAAAAATAAACAGTTTCATGACTACCACCATTTTGTGCAAGAGAACTTTATTCTGAAACCGGATGGCTTCATTTCGGAGAAAGTCTAAATCAACATCAATCTTTATAGTTTTTATAGCATTATCAATAACCTGAGCCTGGATCATATAATCCTTGACAATTTCATTCAATATGAATGGAGAATATCTTTGTTTAAGAAATCTCTAATATACCAGAAATTATAGAATCATGACACGATCTACAACAATCTACAATAAACTGTTCAGCTATAGAAAGCTTCGAAAGCAGAAATTATTTTTCAATTCACAACTCGCCCTAGAACAAGGAAATGTAAACTAAGCGACTGAAACGTTTGTAATTAATCTCAACTCCATTTGTATTCACACATTCTCCAAAGTCGTTTGAACTGGCAGATTAATATGCACATTATCTAGAACTAAACTGATACACCATTTACGTTTCTTTTTAGTTGAGTATGCCGATATTCCATCTTGCATTAAGTATTACGACTATATGGTCTTAAAACAGGAAATAGAAAGAAGTGAAAAGAAATAGGCTTTGTGAAATTCGATAAATAATTTATTTCCCTGCAATACGAAATGAGAACTTGAAAATAAAATGAAACGTAACTTAAATTATTGCATATTAAATCCCAATGATCCTAGCATTAAAAACAAAAGTCCCAATGTTTAAGGTTTTATACGAACCTTACCGGAAATCCATATTAAATCCAACGCATGACGAGTTCCATTGGTTGCGCGTATAGCGGTGATGTGCGATTGGTCCTTTGTTGAATCATAATAGGAAGATATCCTTATTTGAAATTTTAGTATCAAGAATGTTCTTCCCGATCACTTTGTGTCTCCAGAGAAGAAGTACTGGAACTACATTATTGGAATGAATAATTTACATCCAATGAAATACTGGACACATCAGTAATACAAATATTTATGCTACGATTTGAAAGCACGAAAAATTAATTTGTAGAGAAACACAATTATAGAGTCATCTACCAGATCTCAGTTCACAATTAGCATTTTCTCACAAAAAGCTTATACCTTATGTAAAATTTCCTTTTGGAGGATTCATAATGTGTACAAATAAAATCGTAGTTATTATTAGAAGTTATTATCATAAGTCTGTTGCTAAACTAATATCATATGTAGTAAACAATAAAAAACTGGCCAATCATGGAGACGTTTCTGTTTAGACACACAGAGAGAGATAATCATATGGTTTACGAATTTAAATTCAATTATTCAGGTCAGGTAGAAAATGAACTTCATTAAAAAAATAAAACTAACCAACAAACAATGCAAAGTAGATGTACATATGAATTTTATATTTTAACAATTTGGACAAGTTTGAAATAAACAACGTATAACTTAATGGTAAATATCTTAAAGTTCATTATATTACTAATTGACTAACTAAAGAAATTAGAAACAATCAATTCATCCTTTGTTTATCATACCAATTTTCCAGTTTGCTGCACCAATTAATGTGCGACAGGATCGAGAGTAATCACTCTGCTTTTCAAATGACTATTGACAATACTACTAAACTATTCTTTGCAGTCAATTGTAGAGAAAAAAACCAAAACTAATTTTCTTTTAAATGTACGTGGTACTCCACCATTTCACATCACGCTCGTCAGCAGAAAATTCTAGATATAAAGACAAATTTTGATAAATATTAGCCGGTAAATCACGTAACCCTACAATGGAGAAAAAGTGACAATGCTTTAAATATTTTTCAAAATGTTAAGTATAAATAATTTAATCAAATAGTTCTCAATAATTCTAAACTAAAATATTATTTCCAAGATGTAGTATCAATGACACATACGACAATTGCATTCCCCGTAATTCTGTTCTATTTCGCGAGATGTAAACTAATTTCTTTCTGCTAGTACCAGCCGTTTGAATTTACTCATGTTGTGGTTATTTGATTGACTATATTTAAATGCTTAAAATTAAATTTTTAATATATATGTTTTTCACAAACTTCTGTTTTTGTTTGCGCTTTCGCGCCTTCCCAAAAATTAAAACCTTTCAGATTTGTATGATTTAACTGGCCATTTTAAATAAAATTCAACATATTTTATGCATATATGAAGTTCTAGTATTTGCATGCGTAAGACTAGCAGTAATAAGAATCTCCCAGAAGTAACTTGAGCCTCTCATCGGAATTTAGAATCCATGCGAGATAACGCGATGACATTATTTACAAGTAATATTAATATGACCTATTAATGCATATTTCTAACAAATTTGTTTCCGGAATATCCCAAGCGTCTTTTGCATGACGGCAACCAATTTTTAGTAATGACTAGACAATTACAATTGAATCATAACTTTCTAAATGATTTCCATAAAATGTACAATCAAATATGATCAATGGAAAATGAATCCAACAATCTCAAGACTTTTATTGTTGAGAAAATGAGACAAGAAAATAAATAATCAATTCCGAGGTCATAATTATAAAACGAAACAGTCGCATAAATGGCGTCAACTTTACCTTTTCGTTATGAGAATATCCATTAATAATGTATGCACTGCATTTTCTTCATCACTGTCCACCACTTAGGAATCTGAAACCAGCATTAATGAGAGTAGCTATTTGCCATTTGGCAGCGTTTTGTTGATTCGTCAGACTCATGGACTTGCAGAGAATATTGTAAGCGTTAAATAATTTACCCTCTTTCATCAGACAGTAAGCCAGAAGGTTAAGAGCGGTGTCCTTAAAATCAATGATGTCATGTTCGATTACATAGATCATGTTTTCCAGAGCAGCATTCTTGTGTGATGTCTTTTTCAGCCGGTAAAGACATATGAATTCCAGGAAATGGAGGTAAACTTTTGGGTCAACCCTCGCCAAAGAATTAAAGTACCTATCATCTTGACTATATGTTTCTGACCCGGCATTACGAAACACCTCTGGAATTAACGCTTTAGGAATGCATTTGATTTCTGACTGTCCATAAACTACTGGAAAAGCAGTGCAGTGGTTTATTATTTGTGATATTGTTAGGTTTTCATTTAATCTGTCTTGAAGGTCTTGTTCGGACAAACAAGAAAGGCATAATGTTTTGTAGGTGTAATTTGCGTGTATTTCACTTAGCACATCCTCGGTTACGTCAAGATTGTCCAGTACCAAATAAAAAGCAGCCAGTTTTAGTTTTCCAGATGCAACATCAGAGGAGGATCCCCAAAGGAAAAGCTCTTGAGCCATATCCAGACCTAGCTGGTCAGGGGATTCCCGAGAAAGACTTTTGGATGCCAGTTTTGAGCCAATAAAGGAACAATAAAATTTCCATAATACGGTTTTTATTTCCAGTCCTATCATCTGAGAGGAAAGCAATGTATCTAATGTACTGGGTTCGTCAATTACACAATATACTATCAACAACTGATAACAAACTGATACTAACAGAACAGCTCCGACATCAAGATTTTCAATTTCAAGTTCCATAAGAGGATGCTGACAAGTCCTCACAAGTTTATCCCCAATGTTGTCACACGATATCCTGGCCAGGTATCTACCTTCTTCACTCAGCAGATTCCTTAGAACACAGAGTAACCAACCTTGCACATGGCCATGCACTTTACATTGGAACATGTTTTCCTCTGGGATAAAGTAATTAGGGCATGTCGCAGCTTCAATCCAGTTGAACAACAGTCTCAAGCACAATTCAAGACAAAGCAACAGATTTTCTGGTTGCCACAAGGCTGTCGGTGTGCTTTCTATTAGGTAAAGTATACATGTCTTGCAATGATAGCTGCTCAATACCTCATTACCTACAATTGGTTTTATAAAACTTTTGTTTATTACTTTCAGGAGAATATAGCACTTGTATTGTGCTGAATTAAATAGCCACACAAGAAGTTTCTCCCCAAATGAAATGGATAATCGCCATTCCAGGTGTTTTTCTGGGCTAAGTTTATGACCCACTGGAACCAGAATTGCACCCGTTTGTTGAATGAGGTCAATAGTTTTTTGTGACGGCCAATTGTGGCATCTGTTCCTTGTTATCCATCCAGTAGCATGGTACGGCCATGTAAGGAGTCGTAATGCATAAACATGGTCAACTGATACACGTGTGCTAAAAATGCTTGTATTTGCAGGCCCATGATGCTCATCAGCAAATGCATGTTTAAATAAATGATTATCATGGCAAATAACAGAGCGACCGTATCTATCGACTTTAAACATATCACTGTTTGTGTTATAGATAGGCTGTGGTAAATACAACCTTACACCCTGTAACTTTACATATCCTGGCGGTGTGTTCTCGTCACTCACTACAAGAAAATTGCGAACTTTAGGCACCCAGCTCTCAATATTCTGTATAACTGTGAAATTCAGAGGAATAATGGTATCTATGTCAGACTGTAATCCTGGAGTCGTAGTTGCCTCTGCCTGACTCCCCAAAAGACGTGCACGACGATATGTAGCAGAAATCATTTTTTGCGTTTGTATCCACATATTGATTTTCTGCCACCGAATATCCTCCCCCAGTCCCACTGTATCCAGAACTCTACTCAGCCTCAATGACACCTCCTTGTAGTATTCGGGAATGTTTAGAGACATTGTTATAGGTGTATTTTGTCAGTATCTGAAACGAGATATTCATTAAAAACAAATGAATATCTTACCAAACGTGTTTATTGGTGTAACTGATTCAGTTCAGTTTAAGAAATATATATATATGAAAAACTGAATATGTTTGTTTTTATGCAGTTGTTACAAAAGTTGAATAGAACAGATCATACATCATTAATATCATTTGTGTTTTTCTAAAAGCTTTGTCTCTCAGTTATTCTAGGTAAATGTAATTTAATTCATTGTGTGCTAATTTTAAATTCATGCTTGTTTCATTTTTGTTTCATTACATTTTATTGTAGATTCGTTTTTATTTGATTTGACGTTTAAATTAAACTAAATTTGATAAGTAAATTTAGTTCAATTCTTTAAGCCTGGTTAGAAAACAAAAGTATTCCTACAATTTATTTTATAGTTTACCTTGGTTCCGATATTGGTAAACACAGAGTGAAAATGATTGGTCATTATCAAGGTCACGTTCAGACCACATATTAATCAGTTTTTAAAATTTCATTTGCTGTGGGAGAATAATTTCTTTATTTTATAAATCTATAGCATATTTGCAAATTGACTTGTAGAAAGTGATCACGTGACCCTTCACGTGAGACTGAAACTGCGTTCTTAGTTTGGTTTAATACTGATTCTCAGTGATATTCGGTCAGTTGTAAATATTACCTTGAGGCTAAACGATATCCCTGTGTTTCTTATTTGAATCGAGTTTTCCTTATTTAAAATAATTTGTTAATCAATGAATATATTCTTCATCAATAAAATTGTTGGACAAAAACATTTAGTTCAAATTTGTTCTGTAATTATAAACTGTAACATTCTAAGTTGTGATTCAACGAGCAACGTTTGACATTAGAACAACGACTTAATCTGTTGTCATCGTCCTCCATCTTGGAAATTCATCGGGATTCGAACGTCGATTCATTTAGACCTTTCTACTGGTAGGACTTATATTTTTACATTTCATAATCAATGTTTCAATTATATTCACAAACTGCAATAACTTTTCATATTTACCTTGTTTATTACGGAAATAAATTATTTTGTTAAATTAACTAAGCTTTAATTTGTTACTATGTACGAGCCTTTGTCACGTAACAGTATACACACTTACTGTATTTCAATACAAAAAGAATTCGATGAAAATTCATTTCAAAACTATTTTAAATCTAAGTTGTTTGAAGAGCTAATTGCCTGGAAATGTTCTTAGTGGTGTGTAAAAGCCATAGATGATGTTATAGAAATCTGCAAGTAAAATAAAGACAAAAAATTCTCACCTTTTATATATAATCTCTAATACAGGTTGTATTTTTAATATTCTTCTGTATTCTTGCATGCATATAACGTCAAAAAGTATAACTTTATTCGGCACTAATAAGTATATCTCACCATGGCCACAAGTGGCAAAGATGGTGTTAACTAATTCGAAGTAGCTGTAACTTTTCGTAGTTGTGAAGGACACTGTGCAGAGTTACCTAATTAATTAAATAGCCTACACTTTATGCATCTGTTTATAGCAAGTAACAATTTGTAACCTTGATATTGTGCATTTGATCTAATACTTCTGTTAATAATGTGCCTCTGGAACATACTCGATATACCAATGAATACACAATACTGCAAAAGCGGTGATACGGTAAACGCATAGTTACTTTATTAAAAAAAGCTTATTTTAGCCAAATTAGATCATGAAAGGTATATATATATATATATATATATATATATATATATATATATATATATATATATATATATATATATATATATATATATATATATATATATATATATATAAAGCACTTTAATAATAATAATAATACTAATACTAATAATAATAATAAAAATAATATTAATAACAATAATGTGGACTAAGTTGAGCACCTTGGGTATAGAAGTTTTATCCACTTTACATTGCTAAATACCACATAAAGTCATATACAACGACAAGACTACAAAAACAAACGTCATGAAATTACAAACCAGAAACATAATTAAGGAAGTAAAGTGTTTGTAGTAAATACTGAGACGAAATTGACACGAGTAAATTACAATTGTCTAGTCTTAGAAGTAGTAAGGAACACACAGTGCGGAATTAGAAGATTCAATGGCCCTAAGGACTGAAAATATTATCGCCCCCTTACCCCTAAAAAATGTATAACTCCAAACATAAGAACATGAAAAGCTAAAAAGATGCAAAAATTACGAGCTTTCCCATCCTTACAAATCAAAATACTCGTACATACAGATCGGAATGGTCACACTGAACCCTAAGTATCGTGCTGACCGTTTGAATTTAATTTTTGTTTTGAGAAATATTTATTGCTTGCGGTAAAGAATGCTACTGGGAAAATGTTTGCCTGGTGAGCAAGATAGCTTCAATTTTATCATTCATCAACAGTACAGTCTTACCGGAAATACACATTTCTACGCCTTATATGATAGTCTCAACTTCAACGGTGCAGCTAGATTTGTATAAGTGAGTGTTGTCAACATACAGTTAGTGAAACAAGTGAAATTCAGTCATACAAGTTGCGAACTTCTAAAGAATAAAGAGAAATGAGCAAAGAACAGACTCATGTGGAACATCAAAACATAGATCCACTGGATTGGAATGTTTGTCATTTACCTAAACATTTTGTGTCCCGTTGACTAAGTAGGACATTAACCAAAGTAAGACTGTATTGTTAATATGCAACGCATGCTGTAAATGGCGATCAATTGCGAATTTCTAAAAGGGCCCCGAGTGGCCGAGTGGTCTAAAGCGCTGTCCGTCACGGATCACTGCCATCTCACCTCTGTCTGTGTGGGTTCGAGTCTAAGATTCGGCGAATGTGGATATGTGAGAAAGCTTGCCAGTAGCTTCTCGTTGGTCGGCGGTTCTTTCCGGGGATTTCCCGGTTTCTTCCTTCACCATTAATACTGGCCGCCATGAATCGTGTGCTGCAAAATTGCGCTAAGCCCAACAAAAACAACTACGAATTTCTAAAGGTTTATTTATTAATGTATCAACTTTGTCAGTGAGGAAATTTCATAGCTAGTCTGGGAGCTCGAAAAGAGAGAAAATTATTGTAAAAGCTGTACATTTATTCCTTTACATTTGCTTATTAAATAAACGAAAATTACGTGACTATATAGAAACATAAAAAAGTATACTTGATGCCCTCAGGTGTGCACAAGTCATTCAAAATGCACAAACAACTCATGATTTAGCCATAGTCCCTTGCATAGACATATGGTTTTGTCAGTTAACGTGTTTCAAGCAAATGATGACTTGCTTTAAATCATCATTCATGCATACATACATACATACATACATACATACATACATACATACATACATACATACATACATACATACAAACATACATACTCTCGCACCCCACACGCATGCATTCATAGAGAGTGTCATAGAATTGTGTGTGTCAATTTGCCATTGCCTTGTGTTGTAATGTTAATGTAGTATGATGCATGTTTACGCTGTGTACGACTGCAACACCAATTGTTTATTCCTATATTAAAAAAATATAACGTTGCGTTTACTTTGACTCACTTAGTTGAGAGACTTACTGTCTTACATTGAAGATGTACTTCGTCACAAGTGTTTATTTCGTGGTATGAAGATGCATCAGTTAACCTTTTCGATATATACATATAGCTTACCTAACTTAGAACTGTCTCCTTTACGATCGTGTGTTTCTTTTAGTTCGTGAGATATTTTATAATTATGTATGTTTTTCTTTCTATCACATGTGCTTCACAGAGCATGTTGCTTGGAGATTATTGTCTATATTAGAATTGTCAGAGAGATGTTACATTGCAGAATGCTGTCAGATTTGCACTTTATGACAATATTTTATCTCGGCTTACATGCTGATAGGGATTATCCATGTTGTATATAATAAACACGTAATTTTAAGTAATTATACTTGCTGTAAGCAAATTCACGAATGAGTATATTTAACATGTGCAACTAAACAGTTCTGAACGCAGAACAATTTTAATGTGTAAACTAGATATTGTATTCTGTGTGCATGTTGGGATACGGAACGATCTAGTCCATGCATTCCAAGTTCCACCGTTGCACACAAGGATATATACTGGGCCCATGTAGCCCGTATGGACCAAGGAGCTCTTCATTACAAATCATTGACATCTCACCTCTGTCCGAGTGGGCTTGATTCTCCGGCTCGGCCATAGTGGATATCTGAGAAAGCTAACCGGTAGCTCCTACTATGTCCACGGTTCTTTTAGCGATCTTCAATGGTTGTTCCACCTCCAAATATACAGACGGATATTTATATATATATATATATATATATATATATATATATATATATATATAGAGAGAGAGAGAGAGAGAGAGAGAGAGAGAGAGAGAGAGAGAGAGAGAACAGACAGAATGAGCACAAACATGGTTCTGTCTAGAAAGAGTAATGCAGAATACAGAATATTCCTGTTTTCATTGAGTAAAGCACAAGAAATTTCGGGTTTTGTACGGATAAATTCACATCTTGTTTCTTCGTGAAAGGAAAACGTTTAGATGAGCATTAAATTCAGTACAAAGCAAGACTTATGGGTCGTATTGAAGTTTTATATTAATGTGCCCTTTGGATACAAATAATGTACAGGATAATAAAAAACTAGCTACGGGTTGCTGTCAGCACAAACTACGCAAGTTTTATTTAGGAATGCAAGGTATATACGTGAAGCTATAAGCATCATTTAATACTTGAACCAAAAAGATGTGCACGTATTAACATGTTGATAATATGTGAATATCATAGCCTTGACACGTTTTATTTCAGGACAATAGTTAAGGTTGTTAAGCGTTCTTATAAATGATGTGCATTGAAACCTTGTTTTGTTTTGTTATAGACGTGTTTTGTTTCAAAGACGTCATATTGCAAAGGAACGGAGACTAATATTTTTGAGACAATAATCAAAATTTAATACCGAACCCAATATAATATTTTTTATATATTTTTGTGAATTTTGGAGTTTCTAAAGAGCGGAGAAACTAAATAAATATTAGTAATATGCGTTCTGAAACAAAAAAAAGATAAACATTCATCTGAATACTTATCAAACTTAGAGAGTGAAGAGAAAAACAAATAAATTCATCGATCTGAATGTTTAGTACACATTCATAGCAAAGAAAAATAACCAGGGAAATCAATCTTCGAAATGCTTACCAAATATGCAAATCATAGGGAAATCATAGGGAGATCATAGCAATAAATACTTACCACCCATGCGCAGTAAAGAACAAAAACAAAGGAAACAGTCTAGATGAATAAGTACAAATAAACAAGCTCTATTTGAAAAGACAACACTTGTTGGTCCTTATCGATCAAGGCGTGTGGTAGTTCTTTATTTCTGTCAGTGTTCGACAGTTTCTTAATCATCGTCGTACGTAAAATAAACTACTATAACGAATTATTGTTGTAGCAATCTGTTCAAGTGCAAAGAAAACAGACAAAACAGGGACATCATCCCATTGAATACATACGACCCATGCGCAGTAAAGAGCAAAAACAAAGGAATAAAAGTAATCACGGGAGATTTTATCTCTTTTCAGACAGATCTTGGCTTCCTTGTATTCAATCAATGTAACAATTTTGTTTTATAAACAATTCGGGTTTACTTTAATTTTAATAGTTTTGTTAATACGGTGTGTGATTGTACCACATAGTCCATCTTTCCCATAAAATGCACTAAAGGTCAGATTTTTAAGCAAATCGCTAGACTGTAACTACTGCAGCCAATATGTAATTTAAATTAAATATTGACTGCAAGTACATGACTTGCTAGCACTACCCAATCTCGCTTAAAAATGCATAAAAATTAAATCTTAAATCTTCGTTTTATTATGGTATTACACAATTATTCCGTAATTGCTTTTCTTCTGTCATTTATTCCAGTAAATAGCTTTATTCCCGTATTAATACTAGGAGATATCTTTTTTACCGTTCATTTTGTTACCCCACATCACGCGACTTTTAACTAGTTTACAAAATGGCGACCCTTGATAAATGGATATTAACCTTGATCAACAATAGCTATTTATACACACAAATAATAATACCCGTAAAGCTGAAAGTAAATATACCTTTCCACTCTTATTATGAATTTATAAACTTTGATAGCGATTAAAGAATTTCCTTTAAGTTGATGATGCTCACACATGATTTTTCTATCGACATTGTAATATTTTTGGTGGCTGGGGGTATAAATAGTAATGTTTTTGATTGTCAGTAAAATTTCTCTGCGTGACGATAACTGGAGATTACAATAATTTTATATTAAACAGATGATTAGCTTAAATTAATTTTCGGAGTTTTATATTCCTAAACAGAAGGGAGGTAATATTTCAAGACGAGAAGGCAAACATCTATTTAGTGACATATAAATAGGCTCTTATTTCACCAACTTTTTTTCCCAGTTCGTATAAATAGTGACCCGTTTGCCGTCTGGCGTCTGTGCATCCGTCCACACTTTTGTCTTCGCAGAATAACTATAGTTTGAAGTAATGCACAGTTATGAAACTTGATGGATAGGTTCCTGTTTAGGTAACACAGACTCGTGTTGATATTTTGAATACAGAAGTCAGAAGTCAACCGGGCCTTGAGGGTGGATGGAAGGGTACACGAGATGACGGGACTTACTTTCCTTTCCTAAAATTTGCAACAATTTTTCTGTTTTTATGTAATGAGACTGCTGAACTTATGAGTATAAACTAGAATTGTTAACAGTATGTCGCCATTTCAAGCGGTACCTGCCTCGTCTCTTTGATTAAAGAAGACGGGGAAATTTTAACGCATTATATAATGTCCAACGAGAACTGTGGATAGTCCTGTCTTTGATTACAATTCACCTTGTAGAAACATCTCAGCAGTTTTTAAAATATATGTATCATTGAAAGCATTGCACTATAAAGTCGTCGAACAGCGGGAGGATAAAGTTTTATTCTGAATATGCTGTTGATGTTGCTTTAGGGTTTAACGCTATTTTCCAGCACCATATAGACTATACATGGCGGCCAGTATAAATGATGGAGAAAGACCCCGGGAAAACCCCAGGAAGAACCACCGACCCACGAGCAGCTTCTGGCAAGCTTTCTCACGTACCCTTATTGGCCAAACCTGAAATTCCAACCCACGTTGATAAATTCGTTTTTCGCCATTTTGATAAAATCATGCAATTGTAGTTGGAATGGTAGCTGTTTCTTATCTTTGGTTAATTTAAGTCGAAATATGTGATGTATTCTGGTTCTATCGCTGATAATCTTTTTCGTTCTCGTTCAAAATATTATCTCTACTCTTCTCTGGTTTGATATGTTTAATCTCTCAATTTTACTTGCGGTTAATAACAATTTTATTTCGTTTAGTAACTAACCTTGGAAAAGCTGTTTTTTCCGCGATTACACTAAAATACTCTTCTTGCAGTTGCTTTGCAATTGTAGGTTTAGTCATCTACATAATTAGGAAAAGTATTATCTTCTGTTGGACTTTATCCAATAATATAATATGCATTAGGCCAAAAATAGTTGTCGCTGGCTCATGATCGAATCAGTAAGTCCTTGTGGAAAAAATTGTCGTGGAGATTACTGTGGATATCACATGGCCAGTATTCGTCGTGGCAGTACTGGACCAAAACCATGTCTGAAGTGCGGAGTTAGGGTTAAGGGAAAGAACCAGTTATGTGTGTCTTGCGGCAGACGAAAATATTGTGCGCTTAGACAATATTACGAGAAACAATGCATCTGATGACATCAGAATAAATAAGCTCATGATTATCTCGTTAAGTATTCCTCTGCTGAAAAATAATGTTATATTAGAAAAAGAGAAATTTATATAAATGGAACAAATGGAGAACGATATTGTTATTTATGAATTAAGATGTCATCCGATCTATGATAAATATGAAGCAAGCAGAACCGATGTTGTAAGACATTGTCGTATTAAAAAACAATCGGCAAAGTCATTGATACAGGAGTAGTGAATGGGGGCACTACTGCGACAAATGGGACATCCATGTTATAAAAATGCCTCGCCACTATAGCCACAAGGGAAATTTAACGTGGGTGGGCCTATAGAGTGACAAGGGATTGGACCTCTCTAGTGATAAAGGGAATTTAACGGGGGGGGGCACGTCACGGTACTGGACACTGGGGAAACAATGACAACAATATTGCAAGTGGCTGACCTCAATCGGATGGAAGTGTGACAAGGAGTTACGCGTTACTCTAGGGACAAATAGAGACATAGACATAGAGATGTGGTTAGAAACAGGGTTAGAGACATATATATATATATATATATATATATATATATATATATATATATATATATATATATATATATATATATATATATATATATATATATATATATATATATATATATATATACATATATATATATATATATATATATATATATATATATATATATATATATATATATATATATATATATATATATATATATATATATATATATATATTGCACATACATAGATCTATGAACATAAATCTATCCAGTACAAAATCGACTAAATAATTTTAAGGCAAGAAAAAGTTTGCATCCTTTCAAGGCATTTGAGTGGCCTTGAAAAAGGGCCTTTGGGTTCTTCTTATTCTTCTTCTCCATACATTTCTTTCACCATCTCCTCACTTTCTCTATTATTCATTTCTTCTTCTTTTCATCACCTTTTATTCTTTCGTGTATACACTATCCTCTAGAGATAACATGTTAAGAAGGGTCCTTGTCAGATATCTTTAAAGGTGATACTTAATAATCAAACTGTATGAGTAAGATAACATTTTCTTGCGACATGTGCTTTACCCGCCCTCCACTCTCCTTTATGTAACCCCAATTTCTGGAAATCGGTTACAATTGTGCTAAGTTCACCAGTTCCAAGGACTTCAGGGCAATAATCAAAGTCAACTAAAGGCTACTTAAACTCGTAAAAACTACACTAAATTCTCCTCTAAGCACATGACTACCACACAAAATAAATATCTAATTTCACACTTGCATGTGTTTTGTGCTTTCCCTTTTACATGATTAATTATTAAGCTTTTCGGACCCGAATACTTAAGGCCATGCAACACACAACACGACCGAAACGACTAACATAACTAATTTATCCTTTATCAAATTACTAAACGCTTTTTCCTATCAATATCCTAAAATTGTTCCTACATATAATCCGTATCTATATTCAGTTTATATAGAAATCGTATTTCTCCAATCAGGTTAGATATATACCAATGCATACCATAAAGAGCTCTCATCTGCATTAAGGAACCAATTAACTACTGAATTTGGAATAATGTATAAATAAAAAACTCAGTGTGAATAAGTACTAAGTATTCAAATGTATATGAAAATATTTGAATCGGGAATAAGTAACTAGTTATTTCTTCCTTACTGAATCGGGAATAAAGATTAAGGAATAAGTGTCCAACTTGATTTCAGTGATTTATAGTTTTTTCTCATCTTGTGTGCAAAATGCGATGATGCGACAGAGCGATGAAGCGATGTGATGAAATTACCATCGCTCCATCGCATCGCTTCATCGCCCCATCGTTCGGTGATATACTACACGATGGATCGATGCGATGGTGCGATGAAGCGATGAGATGATACGATAAAGCGATGTGATGAAGCGATGAAATTACCATCGCTCCATCGCATCGCTTCATCGCTCCATCGCATCGCTCCATCGCTGCATCGCATCGCTTCATCGCTCCATTGCCCGGTGAAATACTACACGATGGAGCGATTGGCCCTAACAGGATTCCATACTGGAGAGGAAATAGATGAGAAATTACATTTGGAAACTTTTATTATTGAAATGGTTTGAAATTATGCAAATAGGATACTATTTTCTTCCTATGATTGAAAAATGAGTTATCTCCCATCACTTTGCACCACTGGTATTTGAAGTCCTATAGGCCAGAGACCAAATACTCATTATTAGAATCACAAGCTAATTTATGGTACAAAAAATTAGACAGTATGCATCAGGCTTGGGAGGAAATTAGATTATCCAAAAAGCCAAAATTACAGATGACACTGTGTACAACAGTCCAAGAAACAAACTGCAAAATTAGCTCCATATCACTTTAAAATCTTTCCAAGTTGACAGAAACCGCTCCATGACATAATAAAATCAGAAAGAAATCGTGTTTATATGAGAGTTTAAACAATTGATAAATTATATGAACGACCTTTAAGATGAGATGAGGTTTGCAGTATTTTTATCACATGAATGGTACGTTGACTGATGCCTGGCATGAAAAGGTCAAAACATGAAAATGAAAATGCTATATTTGGAATGTTGTTTAAAAAAATACACGTGAAGACAGGTAAGTGTTTCTTTTTCAAAAGTATTGAGTCACATGATAAATAAAAAATCTACTTCTTTTGAAAAGCAGATTCCTAGAATATGTAGAGAGATTGTGCATGATAAACAGAAAACATGTTATTCTCATGTAAATTTTATTACACACACTGAACAAAAATATGGCGTATTGTATTATTAGACATGTTCAACTATTTGATGATAAAAAGAGTTTAAGATTCCACCTATCACATAACATTAATATTTGTCCTTACATAACGTTCCTGCAAGGTTCCACGACATATTATGATACACTATCAAATACATTTAATGATACTTAAGTGTTAAATATAAAGAAGTTTGACAAAATATTTGTTTGTATGTTTTCATTCCAATATTCATATCTAAAAATATGAGAGGATATCTAAAATTTTTAGTAGACGGATAAATTCACGAGAGAAATATTACTCAAAAACGTGTTTCGTCGTGTTACAAATGTACGTTCCATGGTTATATGTGTTGATTTTTAATTCCTGATTCCTCAAAAGTATAAGACGTATAGCAGATGGCTATAATTTATAGCTTATTCTCCACAAACTTTGTTTTGGTGACCAGAACACTGATATTTTCAAATGCAATTATTTTCTAAAACATTCTAGATAGATTCTGTGCCGCGCAACCTTCAAATAAGTTCTTAAACTTTCTAGAACTTACAGTAATGAAAATAGTAGAATAAATACATGGTCTTAAGGCCATCTGTTCAGTTTAGTGGATACATACCCCCAGTTTTTGAGATGGCATCAATATGCTGCAAACATCCGGCAGACACATTCTGCTATGTATGCTGCCAATTTTTCAAAACCAGAGTGAAAGAGTACTCCGTGGAAGATATGTGATATGCGAGGCCAACAAGGCATATTTCGGCATGCTTGTCGGGGTTCAAGACAATCCTTGAACATCTTATTTACATGTAGCACTACCAAACAAAATCTCTGGAAAGTAAAATGGACAATAGCTATTCGGATTTTTTTGTTTCAAAATTTTGTAAAAGTTTTAACATTGTAAATGTTTTCAATTTTACAATGATTTACGATATATATTTTATTAAACAAATAATCTATATAAGAAAACTTTTGAGAGAATCTTGTTCGCATTAGTCGTGGGTAAAATAAGTCTATTTTGGATGGTACGAAGGATGATAGAGAGCCATGAAATTCGCTCTCCGAACAATTTATCGGAACCCATTGCCCACTCCAGCAACTGCTATTTTCAAGCGTCGGACTGGCAAACATGCACATGCTATCATGTATAAGGACCTTCCTTAACCCATCGCCCCAGTGCCACACTATCCTGAGCTCTCCGCACCCATTCCTATGAAGACAGAACTTCCGTCTTTAAAAGATATCAGAGAAAGATGAAGAGGATGTAGATCTACACGACAATTTCAGAGGTGGAGCTATGGAGGGAAACCCTTATACCCCAACCAAAAAGACCTTTACGACTTTATCAAATATCTTTGTCTTACCAATTCCAATGCCGAACTTTTGGCTTATAGACTCAAGCAGTAGAACATGTTGGATACAGTGTGGAAGTCACAGAAAGCGTCATCAAAATGTTTGCAGCTTCTTCACCCATCTCTTTTTCTGCCATAATTTAACCAGTATGTTCGAGGCAATCGGAATTGCATGTAAACAGAATGAGTTGAGTCTTTTCTTTACATTGATAGATCATCTAGGAGCCTCAATGAGTGTCTCTTCATAATGATAACAAGAACCGGTCTCTTCTCCTGGCTCACTCGGTGCATATCAAAGAGGATTACAACAGCTTCGAGACCCATTGCTAAACACCTTCAAGTATGATGAGTACGGATGGGAATTCATCGGAGCCTTCAAAATTTTGGCATTCCTGATGGGCGTCCTAAGTGGTTTAACCACGTTTTTCTGCTATCTTAGCATCTGGGACAGCAGTGAAGCAAAGGCGCACTACTACCGGACTGGCCACAGCGGACCGAGTTCTCTGTGGGAAGGAACATCTTCAAGCGGGAGCCACTGGTGGACCCCGGAAGGTGATAATACCACCACTGCACATCAAATTGGGATTTACGATATAATTTGTCAGAGCTCTAGATAAGGAGTCGAAAGATTTCAAGTCAATTTAAGTTTTCTTTCCTAAGCAGTCTGAGGCAAAGGTCAAAGCCGGTGTCTTCATTGGAGCAGAGATAAAAAGGATCATGGAGTTCATTAAATTTTCCGAGAAGTTCACTAGAGAATGTGGCTTAGCACAGCATTGTCACAGTGGTTCTGGGTTTCCCATTGTCACAGTGGTTCTTGGTTTCCATGGCAATCACAAAGCCGAAACTGTGGATCTGGTTAAGATTCTGGTGAAGAACTACGGCATTGCAAGATGTCTCTCAAAGTCCATATCCTTGATGCTCGTCTTGATAAATTCAAGGACAACATGGGAGCGTACACGGCGGAAGAAGGTGAGCGCTTCCTCCATGATATACTGGACTTTGAACGTTGCATCCAAGGACAGTATAACGAGAACATGATAGAAAACCACATTTAGGGACTGATTGGTGAAAGTGATTTTCAGTATAATCGTAAATATCAAACAAATGCTCACTTCTAAATCTGTTATGGTTATTTCTTTATTACTTTACTATAAATATATGTTACGTTTGATTCGTATATTGCTTTCTTCTGCCTCATGTGAACGTAAAGCCACCAACTCTCTCGTTTTCTCATTTGAAATATGTAAATTGCAAATTATATCTGTCTTTGTCACAAAAGTACAGTTTGTTGGGAATAATAGCCATTTTCCTTACTTTTCAACAACGAGCACTTGCAAATTAAAACCTACTACGCAGAATCAAAAATATGTTACAGAAAATTTCATTTGATTATATATTTTCAAAAGCAAAACAGACGAATGCTATTAACAACTAAATAATAACTGTATTTATACGAAAATGAAAATATTATTTCAATATGTTCTTTATCACAAATCATGCGCCTTTGGTACTGTTTTAAGTACGGAAGACGTAAAGAAGAAACATGACAGAGTGGATATATCTGATAGACATTAGTGTCAAATCATTAAAGAACTGATTTGAAGTATGGTGAGTTCACTTGCAAAGATTTTTCTTCACTATCTTGTTTGTTCCAGATTCAAACATGTATTTTGATGAGCTCATTGCAAACTTGTCTGATTTGGCGGCAAGCGCTATAGCCGATTTTAAATCTCAAATAATTGCATTTACAATCAAACACTCATCCATGCCCAATTTATCAATCATTGTATTTTAATAAGTGTCTCTCTACACTTTTCAAAAAGAGTCCAAAGTGCTTTCATTGGCGAGCAGAACACAAGCGTGGTAATATAATGCATAACATTTATTTTATCACTTTCTCTTCGGAAAAAAATCCACAACCACACAACCTCTAGATGAGGTGTGTATTCCAGGTTATATGAAGCATGTTGAGTTTTTCCAGGCAATCAGATTAAACATATCCAGCCTTTCAAAATTATATTGCTGATGCTTTTTCGCGTGTACCTCGACAGATTAGGGTAGCTAACACCAAATGCAAAGTTATCTCTCAAAACAATTTCATAATAGGTTTTTCGTATCATAATCTAGAAGAATCTTCTATATTGGATAGATAGATAGATAGATAGATAGATAGATAGATAGATAGATAGATAGATAGATAGATAGATAGATAGATAGATAGATAGATAGATAGATAGATAGAAGATAGGTAGATAGATAGATAGATAGATAGATAGATAGATAGATAGATAGATAGATAGATAGATAGATAGATAGATAGATAGATAGATAGATAGATAGATAGATAGATAGATAGATAGATAGATAAATAGATAGATAGATAGATAGATAGATAGATAGATAGATAGATAGATAGATAGATAGATAGATAGATAGATAGATAGAAGATAGGTAGATAGATAGATAGATAGATAGATAGATAGATAGATAGATAGATAGATAGATAGATAGATAGATAGATAGATAGATAGATAGATAGATAGATAGAAAGATAGATAGATAGATAGATAGATAGATAGATAGATAGATAGATAGATAGATAGATAGATAGATAGATAGATAATAGATAGATAGATAGATAGATAGATAGAAAGATAGATAGATAGATAGATAGATAGATAGATAGATAGATAGATAGATAGATAGATAGATAGATAGATAGATAGATAGATAGATAGATAGATAGATAGATAAATAGATAGATAGATAGATAGATAGATAGAAAGATAGATAGATAGATAGATAGATAGATAGATAGATAGATAGATAGATAGATAGATAGATAGATAGATAGATAGATAGATAGATAGATAGATAGATAGATAGATAGATAGATAGATAATGGACTGACTTCCATCCGTCCAATAATCAACTGTTAGGGGATGGGTGTTATGTGTTGGAAACATTATGCCAACGAATCATTAACAACAACTCATTTTCTAAATGTTTTGTTCATCATTTTCAATAGAAAATAACACTTTTATTGTGTTTAATTAAATAGCTACACGTTTCAGACCTACTGAAACCAGAAGTGCACGTCAGCTAAATGAGATTAATAATTGTTTGTGGCAGACATTCGTGGCATTTATTCCTTGTTATTCACCCAGAAGCTTTTAATGGTCAAGTTGGGTGTCATAATGCCTGCAGAATATAAATTGATAATTCGTATGACACTGGCTGTACTAGCAGGAACATGGTGTGATTGAGCTATGTTACATTTAAAGTGTTCATTAGTAATGGCACATATCAGAGCAACCGTATATATCTACTTTATATCATTGTGTGCATTATATAAAGGCAGATTAAGCTTCAACAGTACACACTAACTTTACCTACCATGGTGATGTGTTCTTGTTACTCAATGCAAACGTTCTTACAATGTTAGGCTTTCAGTTCTCAAGATTCTGTACAGCCGTCAATCGCAAAGGCTGAACGATATATATGTCAAATTGTAAGCCAGTAGTCGGAGTTGCCTACCCTTGACTATCTTAGGAAAGTCATCCATCAAGCGCAACTGAGCACATTTGTATCCACACACTGATTTTCTGCCAAAAAATATACTCTACCCATCCCACCCGTCCCACTGTATCCAGACCCCTATACAGTCTTAGTGACATCTACTTTTAGTATTCTTTTAGGTGCTTTATGTCATTGTCAAAACAGAGGTATGTACATTAAAAACTAGTATCTAGAAAACAAGTCTATACAATTGCAACTGCTTGAATTCCATATAATAAATGGGTGTGGTAAAATTGAAATGATGCTTAAATGTCTCTTTAATACATGTGGTGTTCTTAACAATTTTTAATATAAAAGTAAGTTTATAGTCATTATTAACTTTCGTGTTTATCTAAAATGATTCACTATCAGGTATAAGCAAATATTGCAATTCAATACGAATATAATGAAACAGAAATTTAATATAACCGTATTTGTATTAACTAAGCGTTTGTAAAAGTAACTACACATAAATTGTCGTCGTGGTGAGGATAAAAAGAATAATAGATGTTAGAGAAGTATGTCAGACGAAAAAAGACAAAAAGTTCACCTTTTATTGGTCATGTATATCATGGGACGTACATTCCATACTAATTTACTTCCGTCTTCTTTTATTTGTATAAGACAGTCATCTATAAACCTTATTCCATAACAATAAGTACATTTCCTTTGGTGACAAGTTATCAAGATATTGCTTAGTAACTAATTGAAACTGCCGTTAACTTGATGTCCATATACAGAAAGATGTGCAGAGTTAACCAGTGAAATAAATAGCCTTCACTTTATGGATCTTTCTATAGTTATTTATATAGTGTAACCTTGACATTGTACATGGGGTAGCAAATTACGGACCACGTAACTCTTCTAAGGCGGTGATACGGAATTCGCATAGCTTCTACGAAAATACATGTAAATAAATTTATCTTGTCCATTACCGAATAAAAAACCTGAACGTTTTCTCCTCATCTACCATACCTTTCATGTATATCTAAATAGGCAAAGTTTTGTAAATAAATCTAACGCGACTAATTTGAGAATAAATATATATATATATATATATATATATATATATATATATATATATATATATATATATATATATATATATATATATATATATATATATTATATATATATATATATATATATATATATATATATATATATATATATATATATATATATATACACTTGAGACACTCGCCTGTGCACAATCTGTTTACAATATACACACAGCTTATGAATTACATTGTTCCTTGTTGATACTAATTGTTTGGTCCGTTTAATGTATTAAAACATTATTTATGTATATATCCATCCATCTATCCATGCATACATCCACACATACCCAAACATAAAAACATACATACATACATACATACATACATACATACATACATACATACATACATACATACATACATACATACATACATACATACATACATACATACATACATACATACATACATACATACATACATACATACATACGTACTTGCGTGCGTGCGTGCATGCATCCATGCATTTTTATTTTTGGCTACTAATTTAGTGTTTCGTGTGGCAATAAAAGCCAAACGGATTTCTTTCCAGGTATGCAATACGACACCCACTTCCTACAGCAAGAAACTAACTTCTAGATACAATGAATGTGACAAAAGTGTTTTGCTTTGAGGCCTCGCAGAAACGAACAGCACAACAACCATGTGAATAGTATAATGAATGTGCATAATTGCCATTATTTTAGACAATAAAAACATAGATAGATAGATAGATAGATAGATAGATAGATAGATAGATAGATAGATAGATAGATAGATAGATAGATAGATAGATAGATAAAACAATGGATGTGTTTGGATCGTAATAAATTGTTGCTGACGAATGTTAGACATTGTAATAATTATTATTTTAATATCTCATCATAATTTTGTACACATTATAATGGTCTCTACCTTAAATTCGAATAAAATGTTGACTGGAATGTCCGAAGCAGACACCATAATAAAAAGAAAGTGATATTTGTTCCACAAGAGAAAATATCTGAACCGACGATTAAATTACATAGCCATTAGAAAGATGAAATAAACTAAATTAAAATGGTAATATGATTTGTTGTGGTCAAATTATCGTAGAAGAAAGTATGGCTGTATCTTGTCTGCCCAATGACTGAGTAGACTAACAATGTTAGTATCTTTCCACCTGTGCTATTTGCTGCAAGCATACTATTTCAAAATGTTCATGTGTGAATTTCTTAATTCCTTTTTAATTTTGTAAACTGAACATTGAACTAGAGCCGAATCAAAATAGTCACTTAACAAGTCAAGTAAATCGGTACACAGAAACAAAACGCGGATATATTTTTTTCCAAATATCCACAAACAATAAATATACCCAATTCCGTGACACTCTCAATAACGATATATAATGTTGCGGGTGAAGTATTTTTTATTTTATTTTTGTTTTGTAGCGTTCCATATCCTAAATAAATGACTGAATATAAAATCGGTTATTGAAACTGGTTAAGCATTTGTGCTTGTGGGTGTAGAGCCACTTCTTCAGCATATCAACTACATGCACGATTTCACACATACCAACATTAACAACGCCGAGAATCGAAACCACGCGGACAGATGTTATAAATTATTGACCTGTAAAAGAGATTGCCTTTGACTAATCGTATATCCCGGAACCCCTAGAAATACGTGATGTAGCGTTTTCGGACTCGTTACGATTGATATATAGACTACAAAATATACATCAGCTATGTCGTATAAATTAGATACCACCAGACACAAACACACGCACACACTCACACACGTACACGCACACACACATGCACACACACACACAAACACACACCGTCGGACTGCATAAATTATTACTAGACCTATTTGACGTTGGTATATGAATATAAATTTTGAAAAGTAATAGACCATTCACACTAGGAATAAATTAGGAAGCATTTTCTTGAAAAAGGCACTGCGAAACAATAACTGTAACAGAACAAAATATATTTTTGTGGAGTAGGAGGGATGGAAGGTAGAATACTCCTTTGCTCATCATAAAGAATGCACAAATCCTAAACAATTATTGAATTCAGCCTTTTTCAGAGAGGTGATCTAAATCTGTTACTTTTTTAATACGAAACCAATATTTTTGGTAGACGCAGATTTACAACTTACATTTAATTAGGATAATAGAGAAAAGCATCACTAACCTAGATAGCAAGATGTCTACAATAGTACATTGCGAATAAGAAAATATTGCGTAATTGATGCACTTATATATATATATATATATATATATATATATATATATATATATAACTATTTCTTTGTTAATGTACTGTATAACATTTAGAACTAGTTAACATCAAGATATTAATACACCATGATTAAACATAAAAACTAAATTTATAAAAAACAAGTTTCGACTTGAAACAGTACTTGATGAATACGCAAAGACGTACCTGTTGCTGATTAAATCATAAGTAATGCTAAACAATTTTTATAAAATCTGAAATCATTCAATTGTTTGGAAGAAAAAAAGAAAGAAAGAAGGGTTACAATTTTTTGGCAAAAAAAGGCCTCTGTTTTCCAGGGTTTGGTTGATAACACCGAAAGACAGGGTTTTCTTTCTATCCACTTAACACTATTTGAGACACCTTTACTACCATCCTAAAGATTCAGTTACTTACTTATACATAAGGAATTATATGCAGCCAGTGTTATTACGCATGCCCAATGTAAATAATAACATTTGATACAAAATAGATTTTTCAGCTAAGTATCTTCTCTAAATACTCTTGCAATGAACAAGATGGACCAAAAATGTGCGATGACGTAGACATTGTACTTCGTGATATTTTCAAAGAGCACACGCATGAAATGACAAAAAATTATGAAGAAAAAATTTTCAACACAAGAAGGTACGCGTTTTTTCGGATATGCTTACTCAAGCGCAAAAGCATCGGATGTGGAAAGATTTAACAGAATTCTTGAGACTTTGCTATGGAAGTATTTCACTAAACCCAAACCCAGAATATGGGGAGACGTTTTGAAAAATGTGATTAGCATCTGCAACAACTCTCATCCCAAATCAACATTTCATGTCAGCATATGGATTTTTTTATTCATACACATGTGACCTTTTTGTACTTAATATTTCATAATATGCACTAAAATATGTGTTAAAAATCAAATTTGTACACTTTCTGACCAAACGAAAGATAAATCTCGTAACTGTATGGGTATTTGTTATTCCTATATACAAGACTTACAGCAATATAAACTATTGAAGGATCATCCGCTTAAGGACTGACATCTGTATCTGCAGACCTTAACTTCTTTTTGAAGTAATTGGTCCTGATAAATAAAATAAATGTGCATGATAAGATCTGTGAAGAATTAAAGAGAAAACTGGCAGTGATTCAGTAAAAATTTAACTAATGCAGTGGATAACTTTAGAGATATATCGAGAGAAGAATTGGTGGCTTAGTATTCATGAATTCATCCTCACGATATATTAGATCCACCAATGCTCTCTCAACATTAAGGTATCCCACAAGCATGCTGACGAACAGGTAACACATAGACGTTCTTTGCACTTATAATGGATATTTGTATATATGGTGATTATATGTTTCTTCCATAAAAAGTAAAATACTTTGTTTCTAGTGGTAATAGATACTCGCACTGAAAATGAGGGGAAAAAACAGTAAAACCTAGAGGAGCTAGCATACTGACTGATATCTGCTTTCAAATTAACAGGGAAAACATATTAGTCACACTTGTGATGTGTGTGACTCTTTATTTGTTGCAATCCTTTTATTGTTTTTAAACTAAAAAATCAGACAATGAATGACAACATGCAGTCAATGTTAATTCCTCACAAACCGGAAAAGATAACAGGAGAAGTCACATATCTCAGCATTTCGTGATTCCTTTGCATGAATTCTGATAAGTATCGTTCATGTTGCATCTGGCACATTTGTCGTTTGTGTGGTTTGCTATTTCTTACTTCCAGTTATATCCAAACACCTATACGGAAATGAAATCCATCTTCAAATTTTACAATTTTCTAAATTTTAATCAGACTTCTGTCAACTTTATGACAATGTATATAAAATGCAGTCAATAAATATGATTATTTGGTACGATTAAAGCAAAGCCCACGCCTTAAAAGAAATATCTGAGTTCCTGTTTATTTTACAAAGATAAATGATCTTTGGTTTTATTTTAATGAGACAAATCTTATGTATACATTTCATCTGCCTAAAGCATGTATGCAATGGCAAAATATTAGTTCATGCCATAGTTCCGTTTTGTAGTATTGCTTATTTTTAATCCAACTTTGGAATGTAAATTATCAAATACATTTTCAATGGAGTAACATCGTTCATTTTGAATCTGCTGTTTAGGTCAAGAGTCCAAGTTTTGTGATACAAACTTCTATAATGAACATTATTTCTTTCTTCAGTTAGTATCTTCACAAGCCTTGTCCTGAATCCTGAGTTTTCGTAGAACTGAATTTGTCTAATCTTAGGAATTAACATCTTCAAATGTTGTTCAATGATCACTTATGCCATAAATCCATAATCATTCAAACATATTCACTATATGACTCTTTTGTAACACTTTAATTGGTTGATTTAAAAACAAACGTTCCATTCATGAATCAGATAAAGCCTTCACTGATTCGAACACATTTAGTTCAACTGCACTGAATTATAAATAGAGTTTGGGAAACTGCACACAAGGGGGGCTGGGTGTAAAATTGACCGTTACCTTAACAAGTCTTACACATCAATTTATAACATACATATAAACTGTTTTCGACCTGATCGTTTAAAGTACGATTACTACAAATATGTACTTAACCTAAGATGTGAGCAATGTTTTCATGTTTAGATTTAAATAAAATCTCAAAGTAATAAAACAACATGAACTTAACATGCAAATCAGCAATATCGTGGGAAGAAACCTGTGCATATAACAAATCCTTTATATCTGTGTGATTATAATATATCTTTTTTCGATTATTACAATTTTGCCGATATTAAATACTTTCATACAAATTCTGTCCAACGAGTGCATGTAAAGTTTCGATAAGCCAGCTGACAATTTGATTTTAATGTTTCAATTTACCTGTCGGAACATGTTTTAACTTTGTATAAATATTTTTTAAATGTAACCCTATTCTCACCATATAAAAACTGTTGTACTAGCAATCCTACTCAAGTAGATATAAATTAATAGTGAACTGTGAACTCAACCAAACATACCACTCCTAATGATGCAACTGTTAGTACCATTTTTGTATGTCTTTGGTATGACACGGCCGGGGATAGAAACCATGACCTCCCGCATCCGAGAAGGACATTTAAACCACTAGGACACCAGAGCGGTCCCAAACAAGTAGTAAACACGGAGGAGATTTCACTTCATATATAGCATTACAAAGCTTTCAAATCATCATTACAGTGAGATTAAATTGCTGTGAATTATTCAGTAGCTTTACGTTAACAAACACATCAAGCAAAAAAGAAAGGGAAATATATCTAAATGGAATCAAATTATCCGTATTTTTAAATTAAAAAATAATCCATCTGTAAAGTAGACTGTTGCATGGTAATAAGAACGGCATCAAAGTACTGAGAACATTTATGATTTGATTCGTTCAGGTTTTATGCTACACTAAACATGTTTAAATCATGAACACAAGTTGTGAGATAATAATATATGTTTATTGTTGTTAAGATCAGACACAAATTTCAACATCCCTCTAAATGCTTAAAATCCTTTTTTAGAAATATTTTAAGTGTTTTTCCACTTTTACTTTCTTCAGAAGATTTAATTCGAAAGTTCATAAAATGATTTTAGATACAATCCGTACTTTTTAGCAACTTCTTTATTGGAATGATTTAGAATTTACAAGAGAGGATAATAATTTCTTCATAGTATTAATAAACTGAATTATCTCCCATTACATGACTTTAATCGCATGCGAAGGACTAAAGACCCTATGCTAATTATAGAAAGAACTCTATTATTAGAAATACAAACAAATCTAAATAACAGAACATTTAACAGCAAACAAAAGGCTTGAAAGACACATCTACTTCGACTTGCCAAGCTCAAAACCATATATCACTGTGTAAAACAGACTTATAAATGATTCGCAAAATTATCACCATAACTCTTTGAAATCTGATATGTATTTAGTAGAAATTGAATGTCAGAGCAAAGCCAAAAAGAAATATTGTTCGTATGGGAATTTAACTAACGAAATATACATGTGTACGACTTGTATGATATGATGAGCTGTACAGATTTGAAATGACATGTTGGAGCAGAGGCGTAGCGAGGGGTCGCAACATCGGTGAGCAGAACAAAGTTTTTTTATACTTTCAAAGTTATGATAGGGGCGCAATTGTAGTTCTTGTCGTGGAGCGCCATATTGATAGGGGCGCAATTGTAGTTTTTGCCGTAGGGCACCATAACGATCGGGGCGCAATGTTAGTTCTTGCCGAATGCGCCATATGTCCTCGCTACGCCTCTGCGTAAGAGATTGTGATGGATAACCGGTATGAGATGGGCCAGAAGATGAAATGCATAATGCTAAATTTGGTACTTTTCTTTAAAAATTCATGTGAAAAATACATATTTTCCTTTAAAACGAAATGATAGTTGCATAATAAAAAGCCACATTTTTTGAAAAGCAGATTCCCTGGAAATGTAGAGAGACTATAAATATAAAGAGAGAATCCGTCTATATTTATTACTCAATTTAAAACAAAATTATATATTTTGCAGTGAGTGGTATATTGTCTTATTGGACATGTTCCAAAACATTTTATGATCAACCAATGGCAGTTTAAGATTTCGTCTATCACATAACACTAAAGCTTTGCATTCCTAATAATGTACATATGAGGCACTGTACGGTATTATGGCAAGGTATCATATAATTACTCTGTGATATGACACAAAGAAGTTAATGAAGATCAAGATAACGAAGATGATAAAAATAATTTTCCCATTATTATTTATATTAGAATTGTTCAATAGAGCAATTTATAATATACTAAAGTGTTAAATATAGAAAGATATTGGCAGAATAATAGTTCATATTTTTCATTACCATATATTATTATGTGAAAAATGTGGAGAGGATATATATATATATATATATATATATATATATATATATATATATATATATATATATATATATATATATATATATATATATATTGAGTAGAATGAAATAGTCAAGAGTGACAATTTTCTGTGTATCCGCTTAAAATATTTAATTATTTATTTTTTCTAAAGCAAAACCAATCGATTTTAATGAATTTTCCCAATTCAGTAACAGTGTAATTGACAGTTAATTAATGACCGTAATTGTAATAAGATGAAGATGTTGTTGGTTAACACATATTAGCATTTTTGTAATGTTGGATGGGGGAGTATTCCTATTGTAGAAACATTATTACAGATCGGTCAGGTCTGACAAACGTCGGAATGGAACATCTTTAAACAAGAGATTGTAATGGTTGTGAGTCTGCTTGTGATGATATTTGTAATTTATTTTCTTAATTTCTATATTCAAAAGTGAATTTGTACATGGTCTTTTAAAGATTGAAGTCGAATTTTGGTAGCTGACGCTGTAGCCAGTTTTTACTTACAAAATATTTGCAGTTTACAATCAAACACGATCAGCGGCCGATCTACACATCATTTTCAAACACGAATGTGATGTGAGATAACATTCCTACTTAAACAATTATATTGCTATAATAAACGGTCATGTCCATTTAGTCATTCACTTTTTCCTTGATTCTTTTCTTTCTGGAACCTCATTGGTTGCCTAAAAGTAAACTAGGTGTCAATACTTGACACATTTTAAAATCTGTCATCATCATCTGGAAGAAGAAGAAGAAGAAGAAGAAGAAGAAGAAGAAGAAGAAGAAGAAGAAGAAGAAGAAGAAGATGATGATGATGATGATGATGATGATGATGATGAAGAAGATAATGATGATGATGAAGAAAAAGAAGAAGAAGAAGAAGAAGAAGAAGAAGAAGAAGAAGAAGAAGAAGAAGAAGAAGAAGAAGAAGAAGAAGTACAGTTTTCATACTTATGGAGAAAATGTTTAACTAACATGCAAAAGCGAACACATGTGGCGATAACAGTTGTTTCGTCACTGTGTCGATACAAATTTACTCCCACTGCATATTTAAATAGTCTTACTACCATAGATCCCAAAATATCAAATAAACAGGAAGTGAAACCCACCTGTACAAAATAAACAACAAAAATGTAGCAAAAAATTGTACTCCAAATGTTGAAAAGTAACTTGTGACAGTACAGAAATCTTCAGAGGAAAAGAAAAGAAGACGCAGTTTATAAATATTATTTTTATAGAAGACTGGCTACGAATACATTAATCATACAGTCAGATATGATCGTGTGATTTAGTACTTGCACGTTCAAAATGACTTAGAACAAATACAATACAACATTAACATGCAATACACAGTTGTGTTCCTTCTTGGAGTAGCCTGCTGAAAGTGTTGCCACCACTTCGCAGCATGCAGTCGGCGTGCGTCCGCGAGGGTTTAGATCATCGCCAGTTTACGGCAATCACAAGGGAAGGAATGAAAGGTAATAGTGACAAGAATACACCTTTCTTTTACTATGTCTTTCAGAACAGTGATGTAGATATCAAAGGCATAGTATTGTAAAGAGCTCGGGGGCGCCTGGACTAGACGGTTGTTAACTATATTAGATTAGCGCCATTTAGCTATACGGCATCTAGCGATGATTCGCGCCGCTGGGGCCATCCAGGAAATGACGAACTTATTTATCCGACCATCGACGAGAGTCAAAAGATGTCTTTCAAGTAGCAATGGTTAGATGTGTTTACACTTTGAGCCTTTAATTGTCCTCAGACACCCTCAGTCGTTTCCTAGCACCATCGACCAGCACAGTTTAGTACCGGAATACACTGGAAGCTACTTGCATGCCTTCTGAAATACGTCGGCCGTTCCAAGATTGGAACCCAATAGTACAGAGGTGAGATGTCAGTGATTGGTAAAAACAACTGCCTTAGGTCAATAGTCCACTCCTGCCCTCCCCTCTCTCTTTTGCATGAATGCAGTACAGAAAAGCTTGGTGACTTTATTCTTTTATTGTTTATTTTTAGCCTACACGTAACATACCATAAACGCTTCCAAGGTAATCATGCCAGAAGGTATGGTTTTGTCATTTCTTTCAGGAATTAAATATTTTATTAAATGAAAAGTGAATTAATCAGTACCAAGCTGGACATTCGTACGAACAAATGGACTGATTTACGTTCATGACTAAATTAATTTCAGTAGTTGAACATACATAAGCACTACATGTTAAGCAACTGTGCTAAAATATCTTCTCGTTCTATGTGATATAACAGAAAGCAAAACAAACTTTAATTACTTGAAACAATATTGCAAAATACGTGTAAATGATGGTATTTATTCTCATCCGCATAGATGACTAGCTTCGCTAATTAATCCTGTCTTTATATATGTGTGTAAACAATCCTTTAGAACCATTCAATAGAAATCAATGACAACTTCAGAAGGTAAATGGGGGCAATATGATTCTTACATTGTGGTGATTGTTCAAGAACAGTTTATAAAGTCATTTTATAATAAATATTATTATAAATTGTATATGTTAATCATTGTCACATGGCCCACTTTCCCTTTGATGACTAAGCAAATGGCAATACAATGAAGCTACCTGACTATGGAAAATCATTAATTGGTCATTGAACAAAACGCAAACAGATTTATATTTAATTTCATAAAGTCATTCACAGACGTAACATATAATGATCCGATCCCCTACCATCAGGTTTGATTGAAAACTCAAAAAACTGGAATCATACAAATTTGTAAATATTTGCCATTGAGTCGTTCAGACCAGGTCATGTTTCCCTTAAAGGGTCATTTTTCATTGGCTAAGGTTTTAGCGTTATTTGAGTGGCAACAGTGTAACTGAATTACACCTTTACCTTGCATGTAACTTTTCACTTGTCAGAACTATTTGTTCTCTACCTCCTACATTATTTTATACAGGATAAGTCCACATAAATTTTTGCAACTGTTACTTTGATCCTGTTGAAATAACATTATCACACATGAAACAAAATGAATAAGAAATAGTTGTGTGTACAAATATACATTCCTGTGGTCCTTTTCCCTTTCTATGTATATTCGTTTCTTATTTTTCCACTTGTTTTCCTTTGTGGTTTTATTAAGAAAAGAGTTCGTACATAAATGTTCTGTATTCAAAGTGTTCTGTATTAATGACAAAAGATAAAACAAAATTATCAAGCTGTACAAGACTACGAAACAGAAACTGTATTCTTCATGTGTATCAAACTACTTCATCCAAGTAAGTAATAAGCTCTGCAATATTAACAATGTTTAATCTCTTCTAGATCATTTCCACACAGCGTACGTTTTCGTATTATATATTGTTCATGCACCTTGTATGTTAAATACATGATGATTCCAAAGCCAGAATCTTTCCACCTTTATGTTTCTGGGGTAAACAAGATTCTACTATAGTTTCCAATCTATTTCCCACAGCAACTAAATCAGTATTGTACTTGTTGCAACCTAAAATAAACACGCTGCGCTAAATTGTGTACTATTATTCAGAGGACTACAGAGAGAAGCATTAGTCAAAAGCTTCATGAAAACATGTAATTTACTGTATGGAAATATTTTGTTTATTTTTGTCGTATTTATTAATAAAAAGGAGATTTTGAAAAGTGGCTAGAACAAAATCAGCTAGTTCTAGTATTAATCAGCTGGTTCTAGTATTAGTCAGCTAGATCTAGTATTAATGAGCTAGCTCTAGTATTAGTAGCTAGCTGTAGTATTAATGAGCTAGCTCTAGTATTAATCAGCTAGCTCTAGTATTAATCTGCTAGCTCTAGTATTAATCAGCTAGATCTAGTATTAATCAGCTAGCTCTAGTATTAATCAGCTAGATCTAGTGTTGATCAGCTAGCTCTAGTATTAATCAGCTAGCTCTAGTATTAATGAGCTAGCTCTAGTATTAATCAGCTAGATCTAGTAATAATGAGCTAGCTCTAGTATTAATCAGCTAGCTCTAGTCTTAATCAGCTAGTATTAATCAGCTAGCTCTAGTAATAATCAGCTAGCTCTTGTATTAATCAGCTAGCTTTAGTATTAATCAGCTAGTATTAATCAGCTAGCTCTAGTATTAATCAGCTAGCTCTAGTATTAATGAGCTAGCTCTAGTATTAAACAGCTAGCTCTAGTGTTAATCAGCTAGTATTAATCAGCTAACTCTAGTATTAATCAGCTAGCTCTAGAATTAATGAGCTAGCTCTAGTGTTAATGAGATAGCTCTAGTATTAATGAGTTAGCCCGAGTATTAATCAGCTAGCTCTAGTGTTAATCAGCTAGTATTAATCAGCTAGCTCTAGTATTAATGAGCTAGCTCTAGTATTAATCAGCTAGCTCTAGTGTTAATCAGCTAGTATTAATCAGCTAGCTCTAGTATTAATCAGCTAGCTCTAGTATTAATCAGCTAGCTCTAGTATTAATCAGCTAGCTCTAGTATCAATCAGCTAGCTCTAGTGTTAATCAGCTAGCTCTAGAATTAATCAGCTAGCTCTAGTATTAATGAGCTAACTCTAGTAATAATCAGCTAGCTCTAGTATTAATCAGCTAGTATTAATCAGCTAGCTCTAGTGTTAATCAGCTAGTATTAATCAGCTAACTCTAGTATTAATGAGCTAGCTCTAGTATTAATCAGCTAGCTCTAGTAATAAACAGCTTGTATTAATCAGCTAGCTCTAGTATTAATCAGCTAGCTCTAGTGTTAATCAGCTAGCTCTAGTATTAATGAGCTAGCTCTAGTATTACTGAGCTAGCTCTAGTATTAATCAGCTAGCTCTAGTATTAATGAGCTAGCTCTAGTATTAATCAGCTAGCTCTAGTATTAATGAGCTAGCTCTAGTATTAATCAGCTAGCTCTAGTATTAATCAGCTAGCTCTAGTGTTAATCAGCTAGCTCTAGTATTAATCAGCTAGCTCTAGTATTAATGAGCTAATTCTGGTATCAATCAGCTAGCTCTAGTATTAATCAGCTAGTATTAATCAGCTAGCTCTAGTGTTAATCAGCTAATATTAATCAGCTAACTCTAGTATTAATCAGCTAGCTCTAGTATTAATCAGCTAGTATTAATCAGCTAACTCTACTATTAATCAGCTAGCTCTAGTATTAATCAATTAGTATTAATCAGCTAGCTCTAGTGTTAATCAGCTAGCTTTAGTATTAATCAGCTAGCTCTAGTATTATTCAGCTAGCACTAGTATTATTCAGCTAGCTTTAGTATTAATGACAATAGTGCCTCAAACAACTTGCTCATTATTTCATAATTAAAAGCTGGCTATTTTTGTACCTAACTTCTAAGCAAATGTCATTTTGTTACAGAATTCAGACATTTTATAAAAGCCTGGCACAAACTGTCTTCTGAGATTTAGGATAGAAAACAGATCAGTAAGTGAGACAGCAATGCGTAACCCTGTGTATCCAAGTTACGACACGACGGAAATTGTCCGAACAATAGACCGATGTTGTAAAAATCATATATAGATTTGTCTCTGGTGTCTTAATAATTTATACGCTATGATTTTAGGGAACGTTTCCATATCCAAGGTACATGACGCGGGGAATGTGCTTGGTGTACATTTTTGTTTATCAGTATATGGATGCCTGGTTATAGAACAGGAATCTAAACTGTTACCAAGTTTACAATTTCCATTATAACCATTTGCTGTACACTTCTCATCTACTTAGTGACTTGTGTTCTGTTTTACTGTGTTGGCTCCTATTTTTCGTCACTATGGTACTTCTGATGGCTTGGAAATATTTTTGTTATATTTGATATTGTCGTTTTGATTTGTTTAGATAAATATGTTGGTGCCTCTATTTAAAACACACCAAACATCATTATATGCTTACATAACTGCTTCTCTCTCTCTCTCTCTCTCTCTCTCTCTCTCTCTCTCTCTCTCTCTCTCTCTCTCTCTCTCTCTCTCTCTCTCTCTCTCTCTCTCTCTCTCTCTCTCTCTCTCTCTCTCTCTCTGTGACGTTGATATATACCATAAGTACAACCAGTCTACTTTCACAGTGTACGTTCAATACGTGACGATTCCAAAGCCAGAATCTGTTCATCTTTATGTTTTTAAGGTACATAGGATTCTTATATAGGTTCCAAGCTTTTTCCCCGCAGTAATTCAATAAATATTGTACTTATTTTAACCTAAAATTAACACATTTAGATAACTTTTGTACTGTAATTCATGAGACAAAAGAGAGAAACATTATGGGAAATGTTCATGCAAGCATATTATTTACGTTATAGGAAATACTTTTATTCATTTTTTTCATATTTATTAATAAAGACAACATTTTCAAAAGTAACTAAAATAAAATTTTGTAGCACTAGTATTCATAACAATAGTGCTTAAATTGCTTGCTCATTATTTCATTATTCGAAACTGGTTGGTATTTTTGCGACTAACATCAAAGAAAATATTAGTATAGCATTCATGTATATCCCAAAAGTACTAGCACATACTTTCTTATGAAAATTAGGATAGAAAACAGAGTGGATGACACAAAATTGCATATCTCTTTGCATATCAAAGTTCTGACACGACGGAAAATATCGGACCAATAGACCGATGTTTGAAAAATCATAGATGCATTTGTCTCGCGGTGTTTTGATAATTTCCAAGCTATGATTTTAGGACAAGTTTCCATATCCAAGGACATAGCGCAGGAACTGTGTTTTATGTACATTCATATTTAATAATTCATGGATGCATTGTATTCGAACCGGGATCTCAACAGTTACCAAGTTTTTATTTCCCATTATAGCCACTTTCTGTACACTTCTAATCATCTTAGTGACTTGTATTAAGTTTTATTGTGTTTCGTCCTATATTTCGTCACTCTGCCATTTCTATTGGCTTGCTATGCTATGCTATATTTTACACTGTCGTTTTCATTTGTTTTGGTAAATCTGTGTCTACTCTCTATTTGGAACACACCAAAAATGATCTCTCTCTCTCTCTCTCTCTCTCTCTCTCTCTCTCTCTCTCTCTCTCTCTCTCTCTCTCTCTCTCTCTCTCTCTCTCTCTCTCTCTCTCTCTCTCTCTCTCTCTCTCTCTCTCTCTCTCTCTCTCTCTCTATCTCAATCTCTCTCTCTCTCGATCTCTCGATCTCTCTCTCGATCTCTCTCTCTCGATCTCTCTCGATCTCTCTCGATCTCGATCTCTCCATCTCTCTCTCGATCTCGATCTCGATCAAAAACACTAAACAATATACCATATTCAGACTTGACGAAATGATCTTACCAATAGCCGATATGTTTCGGGTAGTGCTTATACTACCGCTAAGCAATGGTGAACTAAAAATATTGCCAGTGTAACACCATTAACGTCTTAAATAAACAGAATAATCATTACAATAAAATGTAATTAAACAAAAAAAATTAATTGTATTACATCTAACACACAAGCAATTTAATTTCATATACGTAACAATTCCCCCATACAGAAAAAAGAAAAATTGATATAATAAATCTTTCTTTTTACCAGATGTAAATTATACACTAAGCAAACAAAATTTCCGAAGAAAATTCGTATGAATTTTATAAAGTGTATAGGAAATAATATTTGTATACACGGGAAAATGCATCTGCAATCAAATTGTCTATTCCTTTGATGTGCCTGATGATGAGATCGTATTCTTACAAAAACAGACTCCACCTTAATAATCTTTGATTTTTATTTTTCATCTTGTCCATAAAAGTAAGGGGATTGAGATCACTAAACACAACAACCGGAGAAGAAGCTAAACTAATATAAACTTCAAAATGATGTAATGACACTTTTAAAGCCAAACATTCCTTCTCGATTGTTGAGTAATTGTTTTGTGCTTATTTAATGTCTTAGAGAAAAGCACACTGAGTGATCAATACCACTTCTGTCTTCTTGAATCAATACTGCTCCAACCCCAACATCTCATGCATCCACAGACAATTTAAAAGACTGAGTGAAATTTGGAGGTGTTAGAACCGACGCTCATTTGAGTATGGGCTTTAACCTATCTAAAGCTTCCTGACATTTTTTTGGTAGAAAGAAACTTGTTTCTCTTAACGTAAGAAATTTGTCAGAGGTTCAGAAATATTGGAAAAATTGGATCAAAACTACTTTCGATAGTGTATGGCCACAACCAAATCTCGCATCAGTTGCTTTTTACTGACCGGCACAGGAAAATCAGAGATAGCTTTAACCTTAGCACCAATAGGTTTAACTAGATCATATCCCACAATATGTCCTAGAGAAGTTACACAAGCATGGCAGAACTCACATTTATATAAATTGATTTTCAAATTTGCTTGAGTGAGTCTTTTAAAGAATTTCCAAATTGTGGCTAGATGTCATTTCCATGTGTCGTTGTAGATGGTAACATCATCAATGTGAGCGTCACAATTATCTAGACCATAGGTAATCATATTCATCAAGCGTTGAAGAGTACACTGGGAATTCTTCATCACTAAAGCAGCAATTTTTTATATTGAGAGAGTCACAAATGCCGAAATTTCTTTCGCTTTTTCCATAAGCGTAATTTGCCAAAATCCTTTTAGAAGATCATATTTGGTGACGTGGTTGGTATTTTCAATTTTATCAATGCAATCATCGATTCTTGGTAATGGAATTTAATCTGGGGTTTTTTTTCACACTGTTCACCTTCTTATCATCAGTACACATAAGGAACGTTTCATCCGGTTTCGGAACAAGAATGAATGGTGAACTCCAATCACTTTAACTGGACTCTATGAAATTGTTCTTCAGCAAATACTGAATGTCCTTTTTCAAGTATTCCAGTTTGAAAGGGATCATCCGGTATGGGTGTTGTTTAACACGTTTTGAATCTACAATTTCACCTTTATAAAAATTTTGTTTGTACTTATGGGAATATCTGGACACAATTGCTCATATCAAATAATAACTGTGTACGTTCATTTTTCTTGTTGTTGCAAAATATAAAATCCACATTCCGAAGATTTGTTGCTCCAAAATCAACAGTGTCCAATTTAATTTCCTCACTTAAATTCTCAGTTGATGGGACATGTACAACTAAATTAATTGCGTAATTTACTTGGCTATCTCTTTCAATACACTTATACTACATTAATTTATTTAGACCAAAGTACTATTATTATAAATTAACTTTCATTTGTTTTTAATTTGTAAGGGCCGTAAAAAATAATTTTTAGAAAATTTTGAAGAATGAGCAAGAGAGAATGATCTCTATTACAGCTTTCTTTGGCATAGCTCTGGTAACTTCACAAGCTGGGTATAACTCAGGGTATTTTGTATCATTAGGATCAAAATTCTAATCCGAATAAATCTTGTCAGTTACAAGTGGATTACCCACAACCTTGTCTCCAGCTAGCTCGTTTCCGAGTATTAAATGAATACTCTCAACAGGCAAAGTAAATACTATTCAGACTGTCACGTGTCCTGAAACTAAGTCGGATGACAAATCTACAGAAAGGAGAGGAACATTAGCAAAGCTGCACTATACTTTCTGAATGAGAACACTCTCATTAGAAAGAGGACATCTCAAAAAGGCATTGTACCTGATAATAATAAATTCTGAAAAGATCATGTATCCTTTAAAACGTTAATACGGATAGGATTGGCCGAATCACTCACGACTTATATAGAACCCTTCGACATGAATGGTTCATAATTCTACATAATAAAATCAGACAGGGGTTCCAATAAATGTATTGATTTCAATACATATCTATAACCTTGACTTCTTAGAAATAAGAGCATGTGGGATAGGTCTGTCTTAATTCTGATTTGAAGTAATTATAAATGCCATGTCCTTTTTCCTTGCAATAGATACACGTAGGAATATAGAAGGATTTTGAATCAAGCTAATCAGAAGCTTGCTCTTTAGTAGTTCCACCAAACTAAATTTTAGGAGGAAATGTATTAGGCTGAAATATCTTTCTACCAGTTGACTCCTGAGTGAATGATTTGCCTACAACATTAACTTTACTAGTTAAGGAATACTCATCGGCAGCAAGAGCAGCATTTTCCAAGGTTTCAAATTTTAAGCTTTTGAAGATGATTTTAATGTCATTAGGAACAGAGTTTGCACCATCTCTTAAAAAGTTGTTCTTTTTCTCTAGAAGATTCCACATAGGTCTATTCAGCTTCCTTTTTATAATTTCTGAATTTTAGCCGATAAGCCTCAGGGACTAACGCATAACCCTTTAAGATGCACACTTAACCAAATCATAGTCAGAACTATGTTGTACTGACAGGAATGCATAGATATTTCGAGCATTGTCAAAAAGTATACTTTGCAATAATTTAGTCCAACGCTACTTTGCCCATTTCAAATATTCAGCACCTTTTCCAAATAAATGAATATTTGTCTACTTACTTTTCGCTGAAAGGAGGAAGTAACTAATATTTTTGCAATGCAAAAACTTGAATTTGTATATTTAGAGAAATGTGCTTTCCACTTACAAGCTCAAATTCTTTCATTCTAATTTGAAATTCGATTCATCCTTCTCCCCCTCTCTCTCTCTCTCTTTCTCTCTCTCTCTCTGTCTCTCTCTCTCTCTCTCTCTCCCTCTCTCTCTCTCTCTCTCTCTCTCTCTCTTCAAAATGTAATTGTTTATCTTTCTCCCTCTCCTGTGACTCTTTCTCCTTTTCTTCAAATCGCAAATTCAATTGCTTTTGTTTATCTTTCACTCTTTCCTCTTTCTGACCGTAGCCAAAACACTTTTCTCAAAAACATTCTTCTTTACAAAATATTGAATCAAAATGTTTTTAATTTCTTGTTTAGTCAAGGACGATTTTACTTTCTGGCAAGTTCAAGCAACTCATCTTTTTCAGACGATCCAACTGCACTTGCTCCTGAGTTGGACTTGAAAGAAACGTTTCCACATTCGATTACATTGTGAATGATAGCCTTTATCACTAAAGATTTCAACAAAATGTAAATTAGTACTTGAGATTTAAATACTAAAGAAAATTAAATTTCAAAACACAATTTTCCGAAATATTTTGCAAACATTTTCTCCTGTTACGTATAGGCTCGTACAATAATAACAAGAAAATAGACTAAAGCTTGGTATAATTAACAAAATAATTTATTTCCCTAGTAAAAATAGGACTCACGGTTTGTGAATATAATCCATAATTTCATTATACGAATGAAAATCACAGGTCCTATCACTATGTGGTTCTATTAGAATCCGAGTTCGAATAGCGACGACGTTCCTGTATGGAAGGCGATAATGTCAGATGTGGTCCTTGTACAAAATAGAGACCATTCCTCAATCGAATCACAGTTTATGTTTCCGAATAATTGCTGAATAAATTCCCACAGAATTGCTTCCTCCCAGAAATTTACTAAACAGTACACTCGTTTGGATTTCTAAATATACAATTATTAAATTCAAAAACAAATGAATTTCAAAACCAATCTGGTTTCAACATTAAAGACCTATCCAGCCTTCAAGGTTTCAAATATACAACTGACTGACAAGCGCTTAGAATGTGTATTATATGAAGACCAAATTATCATCCCGTTCTTAAGAGATAGATCATGTGGTCTCTTAACACTTGAACAATACAATAGGAAAAAAGTAATTTGTCACGTAGCAAAATCACTTTTTATTCTCACACCGAAATAAATTACTAATGTAACACCTTTAACGTCTTAAATAAACATAATAACTCAAACAGAATTTTGACTCCCGTGAAAATAATCATTAAAAAAATTGTAATGAAACAACAATTCAAAAAAGAAGAATTCTAAAACTAACACACAAGCATTTTAATTACATAGAGGTAACAGTTTACGAAACCAAATCAATGATTCAGGTCAGGTAGAAAATAAACGATTTTTAAAATAAAAAAAAATTAACAAACAATGCAAATTAACTGTACATATGAATTCTGCATTTTAACAATTAGGATAATTTTGAAATAAACAACGTATAACATAAACGCAAATATCTTAAAATTCATGATTCTATTGATTGAATGACGTTACAAAATTGGAATCAATCAATTCATGATTCATTTCTCATACCAATTTTCAAGTTTGCTCCACCAATTAATGTGTAAGAGCAATGACGGTAATGACTATATTACCTTTTACATTAGCAATACAAACATTTCTTTACTAGCAGTTGTAGAGAAAAGGCCAAACATAATTTCCTTTTAAATGTATATCGTACGATACCATTTCATATGACTCTAAAACAGATTCTTAATCTCCAGGACTTCTTTATTTTTGTGTTCGCCAGCATAAAATTATTCCATTTAATAAAGAGAGGAATTATGATAACAATTCTCTTGGGAAACACGCGAATATATAATGGAGGAAAAGTGAAAATACTTTAAATATTTCTTATCAAAATTATAAGTATAAATAATTTACGCAAATCAACCCCAAAAATTCTAAACTAAAAGATTATTTCCAAGCTGTATTATCAATGACAAATAGTACAATTCCATACCCGCAATTTTGTTCTATTTCGCGAGATGTAAATAATTCCCTTGTGATAATTTTATTTAAATGATTCAAAATTAAATTTGGAATACAATTGTTTTCACAAAATTGTCTTTGAGCTTTATTGCCTTCCTAAAATTTTAACCTTTCAGCTTTGTCTGATATAACTTAATATTTGAAAGAAAAAACAACATCCTTTATGGATACATGAAATATATGTTCTTTTACATTCACACGTAAGGACAGAATACAATAACAATCTCCCAGCAATAAAATGAGACTCGCATCGGAAATGAGAGGTCGTGCGAGATAACGCAAGAACATTATTTACCAGTAAAGTGGAACTGACCTATTAATGCACATTTCTAAAAATAAATTTCCAGAAATCCACAAACGTCTCCTGCATGACTGCAACACGGGTGTGACCAGCAGATTTTGCTTTCTTTTGGTCCCAGAATTTGATTCACTTTACTGGAACAATGAAATTGAATTATGATTTCCTACATGATTTCCTTAAAATGTGCATCCTAATATGATTTGGTGGAAAATGAATCCGACATTTTGATCATTTGTAAGGTTGTGGAAATGGGAACAGAAATGGCCAAAAGCTTTGCTTTTAAGTTACGAGAAAGGCCAATAATCTTAAAAAATGCACTTTCTTAATCACTTTCCAGCATGTAAGAATATGTAAGCAGCATTAATGAGAGTAGCTATTTGCCATTTGGCAGCGTTTTGTTTCTTCGTCAGCATCAAAGACTTGCAGAGAATGTTGAAGGCGTTTATCAATTTCCCCTCTTGCCTCAGACAGTAAGCCAGAAGGTTAAGAGCGGTGTCCTTAAAATGAAGACCTACATGTTCGATTGTATTGATCATGTTGTATAGAGCAACATTCTTGTGTGTTGTCTTGTTCTGACGGAAGTAACATATGAATTCCAGGAAATGGAGGTAAACTTTTGCGTCAATGCTCGCCAAAGACTTCGTGTATCTTTCATATCCACTGTCTGGTTCTGACCCAGTAGCACGAAACATCTCTGGAATTAGCGCTTTAGGAATGCATTTAATTTCTGAAAGTTCGTAAATAACTGGATAAGCAGTGTGATGGCTTATTATGTTTGATATTGTTCGGTTTTCATTTAATTTGGCTACAAGGTCATCTCTAGACATGTTGCATCCGCACAATATCTTGTAGGTGTAATTTGCATGTATTTCATTTAGCACATCCTCGGCCAAGTCAAGATTGTCCAGAACCAAATAAAAAGCAGCCAGTTTTAGTTTTCCAGATGCAGCATCAGAGGAGGATCCCCAAAGGAGAAGTTCTTGAGCCATTTCCAGACCTTGCTGGTCATGGAATTCCCGAGAAAGACTTTTGGATGCCAGTTTTGAACCAATAATGGAACAATAATATTTCCATAATACATCTGTTATTTCCAGCACTACTTCCTGAGAGAAAAGCAACCTATCTAATGTACGGGGCTCGCAAATCAAATTATTTACAGCATACAACTGGCACCAAACTGATATCCACATAACAGTTCCGACGTCATAATTTTCAATTTCGAGTTCCATACGAGGATACTGACAAGTCCTCACAAGTTTATCCCCAATGTTGTCACATGATATCCTGGCCAGGTATCTACCCTCCTGACTCAGCAGATTCCTTAGAACACAGAGTAACCAACCTTGCACATGGCCATACACTTTACATTGGAACATGTTTTCCTCTGGAATAAAGTAATTCGGGCATGTCGCAGCTTCAGTCCAGATGTACAACAGTCTCAAACACAGTTCGAGACAAAGTAGCAGATTTTCTGGTTGCCACATGGCAGTTGGTGTGCTTTCTAATAGATAAAATATACATGTCTTGCAATGATAGCTACTCAAAACATCATTACCTAAAATTGGTTTTATGAAGCTTTTGTTTATTATTTTTAATAGAATATAGCACTTGTATTGTGTTGAATTAAATTGCCACACAAGAAGTTTCTCCGCAAATGAAATGGATATTCGCCATTCCAGGTGTTTTTCTGGGCTATGTTTATGACCCACTGGAACCAGCAGTGCACCCGTCTGCTGAATTAGGTCAATAGCTATTTGTGACGGCCAGTTGTTCGATCTGTTCCTTGTTATCCATTCGGTAGCATGGTACGGCCATGTGTGGAGTCGCATTGCTGGAACAATGTCAACTGTTAATATTTCACAAAAACTAGCTGTAAATGCAGGCCCATGGCGCATGCCATCATATAGTCCTTTAAATAAATCATTATCATGGCAAACAACAGAGCGACCGTATCTATCGACTTTTAAATTTTTACTAGTTGCGTTAAACATAAGCAGTGGTAAATCAATTTCTACACCTTGTAACTTTATATACCCTGGCGGTGTGTTCTCGTCACTCACTACAAGCAAATTTTGAACTTCGGGCACCCAGCTCTCAAGATTCTGTATAACTGTTGCAGGCAGAGGCAAAATTATGTCTACGTCAGATTGTAAGCCAGGAGTCGTAGTTGCCTCTGCCTGACTCCCAAACATACGGTCACCATGATATGTAACAGAAGTCATTTTTTGCGTTTGTATCCAAATATTCATTTTCTGCCACCGAATACTCTCCTCCAGTCCCACTGTATCCAAGACTCTATTCAGCCTCAATGACACCTCCTGGTAGTATTCGGGAATGTTCAAGGTCATTTTCATATGTAGATTTTGGCAGAATCTAAAACGAAAGTTATGTTCATTAAAACACATGAATATCTTGCTAAACGTGTATATTGGTGTAACTGATTCAGTTTAGTTTAAGAAATAGATATGAAAAACTGAAATCGTGTTTGTTTTTATGCAGTTACAAATTTTGCATATAAATGATAATGTATAACCATTATCATTTGTATTTATCTAAAAGCTTTGTCTATCAGTTATTGTTACGTATATGAAATTGAATTTCTTGTGTGTTAATTTTAAATTATGTTTTGTTTAATTTTTCGTTCATTACATTTATTGTAATTATTATTTTTTAGTGGATTTGACATTTTTCTATCAAATTAAGTTCACATCTTAAAGCCTGATTAGATCGCTACAATTAATTTTAGCTGACCTTGGTTCAGAGATTGGTAAACACTGAGTGAAAATGATTGATCATTATCAAAGTTATGTTCAGCCCACGTGTTCGCTCTGAAGCTAAAAACAATAATTTCCAGTCTGAGAATAATATGTTTCTTAGCTGAAGTTATTACACACTTGCCCATTGACTTGCATAAATTGATCATGTAAACCATCAAGTGAGTCTACTACTGCGTTCTTATTTGGGTTTAATACTCACTCTCAGTGGATTTCGGTCAGATGTAACAATACCTTGAGCTGAAAGATATTCCTGCTTTTACCATTTTAATATTTTTTTCTTATTTAAAAAAATTTGTTCACATTAGAAAATATTATTCTTCAATGAAATTCTTGGACAAAGACATTTAGTGGAAATGTATTATGTAATTATAAACTTGAACATTATTAATTGTGATTCAACGACACATTGTTGACTTCAGTACCACCTCATCTGAGATCATCGTCCTCTATCTTTGAACTTTGTCAGGATTAGAACTTCGATTAATTTAGAACTTTTTACTGGTAGGACTTATAGTTTTTAAATTCTAGTATTAATGTTAGAATTATATTCAAAAATTGTAAGTCCTTTTAATATTTTTCCTGTTTTCTAGGGAAATAAATTATTTTGTTAAATTTGCAAAGTTTGTTGGATTCGCTCTTTTCTTTGTTACTTTGTACCAGCCTTTGTTATGTAACAGTATACACACTTACTGTAATTCGAAACAAATAGAGTGACATGCAAATTCACGAAAAATCTAATTGTTTTATTCTAAGTCGTTTGAATAGTTAATTGCCTGGAAATGTTCTTAGTTGTGGGTAAAAAGCCTTGGATGATCTTACAGAAAACTGCAAGTTGAAAAAAGACAAAGAGAAGCTCAACTTTTATATATCAGATTTAACATAGGAGATACTTTTAATCTACTTCCGTATTCTGACATGCATATAACGTCAAAACGTATAACGTTATTCTGCACTAATAAGTATATATTACCATGGTGACAAGTTACAAAGATATTGTTCATTTACTAATTGAAATTGACTGTAACTAGTTGTCAGTATGAAGAAAAATGTTCAGAGTTACCAAGTGAATTAAATAACCTACACTTTATGGATCTGTTTACAACTATTCATATTTTTTAGCCTTAATATTGTGCATCTGATAATATACTTCTTTTAATAATGTGCCTCTGGAACATACTCACTATACCAAGGATTGCACAATACCACAAAGGAGTTGATACGGGAAGCGCATAGTTACTTAGAAAAAAAAAACACTTTTTGGACAATAACCGAATAACATAATCAGATCATGAAAGGATTACACAATACTGTAGGGAAATCGCGTAGTTACTTAAAAATTACACTTTTTTGGTCACTAACCAAATAACATTATGAGTGTTTTTTTACTTACTTTACATTTTTCATATATTTCTACACAGGTAAAAGAACGTAAAAAGAAATAATAATAATAATAATAATAATAATAATAATAATAATAATAATAATAATAATAATAATAATAATAATAATAATAATAATGTGGACTAAGTACAACACATTATGTTTAGCAGCTTTATCCACTGTATAATAATAGATAACACATAATTGCATATATAATGACAAGACTACAAAAACAAACGTCATGAATTTACAAAAGAGAAAAATAATGACAAAGCTTAAAGAATCACGCATTATTATGTTGTTAAATCAGGTCTTGTAGTCCACATATGTGACTTTTAAAAGCACTTTTAAATAAGATTAATGTGTACGTGAGTCTAAAATCAATGAACAATTTGTTCCACGTTGCTAATTACTAGTAGGAAAGAGAACTTTGTACGTTTAACTCCGTTTAACAATGGGAACATCGAAAATACAAGGATCAGAAAAGGAGAGTAAATTTCTGAAGTGATATACACAGGGGTGAAAACAGCGGGCTATGGACTGGAGTCGATCACGAAAATGTGGCATAGTGAACAGATTTTGTATTAGATTCTGGATTGAACGAGTATTATATGGATGTTACAGAGGAGGAATTACAGGTAGGAGTGCTCAGTTTTTCGTACCCTAAGAATAATCCGAAAAGCTGTGTTTTTAACATGAAGTATTTGTAGTACATACTGAGACGAATTTTGACACGAGTAAATTACAATATTCCAGTCTTAGAAGTACTAAGGAACACAAAATGTAGGATTAGGGGATTCCAGAGCCCCAAGAACTGAACATAGTATGGTATCCCTACCACCGAAAAATGAATATTCCAAACATAACAACATGAAACGCTAAAATGATGGAAAAATACTAGTTTTCACATCATTACAAATAAAAAAACTCGTACATGCCGATAGGAATTGTCACATATGCTTCATTCAATTGTATCGTCAAGGCTTAATATGAATCTATTTGTGGTGCCCCTGTTTGCCTGGCGCTCCAATCACGTGTTTAGTGTTCTTAATAAGTAATATAGAACTAGGAACACAAGTGTTTATAAGTTGCATTAACTTAAATAGTGAATAGAGCTGACGCGTCTCAGCTTCAGCGATGCAGCATTGTATGCGTTTATGACATGTTGGTGTAATGGGAGAATACCGTAGAGACTGAACCCTAGTTATGGTGCTGACGGTTTGAATTTATTTTTGGTCTTGAGAAATACTTATTGCTTTCTTTTGATCAAGATAGCTTTAATTTTATCATCATTAACCAGCAGTGTTTTTACATGTCATCGATGATTTCTCGCCTTAAAAAACACATTTCCATTTCTACGCCTTAGATAGTAGTCTCAACATCCATAGTGCAGCTGTATGTGTACAAATGAGTGTCGTCAGCACACAATTAGTAAAACACGGGATGTTGATATATGCAAGTTGAGATTTTCTATAGAATAAGAGAAATGGGTCAAGAACAGAGTCATGTGGAACACCGAAACATAGATCAACTGGGTTGGAACGTTCGCTATTTATCAAAACATGTTGTGTTCTGTTGACTAAGAAGGATCTGAACCATAACAAGGTTGTATTGTGAATACGCAATGCATGCTGTAGATGGTGATGTTATGGTTTATTATGTCAAATGCAGACAAGTCAAGGAGTGTAAAGATTGTAATATCTCAACTATCCAAAGCTGAGAGGAGGTATTTGACAACTATCAGCAGACTTTGGGAACAGACGTAATTACAACTGTATGCACTAAATAGACAGATACAGGCTCAAATGCTCTTAATGGTTGCCCATGATATTATCTATTACAACTGTTTGGTGACAATGAGTAAATTGTAAATTTCTAAACATTTATTTCTAATGGATTCAACTTTGTCAGTGATGAAACTTCCTAACTAGACCGGAAGTTTGAAAGGAGAGAATTTTGTTGTAAAATCTGTACATTTATTCCTTTACATTTGCTTATTAAATAAACGTACCTGACGCGACTATATAGAAATTTAAACTAATATAATTGATGCACAAACAGCTCGTCCATCGTCCCTTTCTGAGACCTCTCGCTGGTCAGTTTACGTGTTTCAAGCAAATGATGACTTGTCTTAAATCATCATACATACATAATGTTACGTATATGTGATTAAATTGCTTGTGTGTAAGGTATAAATTATTCTCTTTTTATTTCATTAAAATATACTGTAATGAATATATTTTTTCGGGTTCAAAATTCTTTTTCAATAATGAGATATTTTCTATTAACAAAAGTTGTTTATATACGACTCAGAAGTCTTACGTGAGAATTAATTGTTAGTTACCTTGGGCTGGCAACATTGTAAACAGGAAGTTAAAATGATTGGTAACTATCAGCGGCATACTTTCTTAGTGTGATCACCATGTGTAAACAGTGCTATTTAATTATTGGTTCTTAAGTGGGAACAAATTTGCGCGTGTACTAAAATTCATGAGGTAAGTGACCACATGACCAATGATGTTTTGGAGTTTAAATACGCATCTTAATATTTTTGACAGTCATTCTAACCTCTTGATGGAACAAAGTGTATTATTTGATTTGTTGCCAGATTGTTTGTTCTTCATCTGGTTTTGGATTTAATAATTTGTTCTCCTAGAAACTCAACAAGGTGACATTTTTATACAAATATTCTGAAAGATATTCATGGAAATTTATTCTGGAATTATTCGAAAACAACAACTATGATTTAAGATGAGGAAGTGTGATTTCGTACATTGGACAACACTTGACGTCATTGCCTTGCATATTTGTACGTACTCGAGACTAGAACCAGGATTCTAAATGAACTGCTTAGTGATAAGACTTGTGTTTTCATTCTCAGGATCAAATTTTGGATTATATTCACAAACTGTAAGTCATATTTACTTATTTTTACACTGTTTTGTAGGGAAATAAATTGGGGTTTTTTAAATATAAAGCTTGTTGGCTTTAACTCTTTTCTTTGTTACTGAGCACGTGCCTTTGACACGTAGCACAGAAAATTGGGAGTTTGTCCTTGAATATATGAATTTTTGTTGAATATTTTAGAAATTTGTTTTATAAATTTAAATTCCCCTAGTTTATAAATCTCAAGTACTAATTTACATTTTTATTTGAAATCTTAAGTAAAAGCAACATGCTTTCATTACAATGTCAAGAGAAATGGAAATTCTCCTTTCTTCCTTTCTAATCCAACGTATGAGCAGTTGGATAGTCTTAAAAAGGACGAGTTGACTGAACTTGCCAGAAAGTACGATGTTTCTGAAGCAAAATCTTCCTTAACCAGACGAGAAATTCAAAATATTTTGATCTAATATTTGGTGGGGAAAAGTGTTTTTGATAAAAGTGTTTTGGTATCAGTCAGTATGTATATGACAGACACTTACATTAAAAGAATGGAAATAAAAATGAAATGTAAAATGGAAGTAGAGTTAAGAAAGAATTAAGAAAGAGTGATCTTAAAAAAGAAGAGAAACAAATGCAGTTACAAGAGAAGCAATTGCAATTTGAGGAACAGGAGAGACAGAAGATGGAGAAAGATAAACAATTGCAATTTGATAAAGAGGAGAAAGAGAAACAGGAGAGGGAGAATGATAAAGAGAGACAGGAAAGGGAGAAAGATACACATTTACAATTTGTGAAAGATGAGAGAGAGAGACAGATGCAGAGAGAGAAGGATGAAAGGGAATTTCAACTTAAAATGAAAGAGGCTGGCAGGTGGCAAGCACGATTGCACTTCACATACAGATTCAAGTTTTGAAAAGGAATTAGACAAATATTATATCTTTTTTGAAAACGATGCTGAAAATCTGAAATGGCCAAGTGAGCATTGGACTCAATTATTGCAATGTGTATATAGAAAGATATATATATATATATATATATATATATATATATATATATATATATATATATATATATATAGATGCAATAAACTGACGACGAACAGTACGAAACTAGCAACTAACTAGCCTAAGCGCTTTCGACTCTTAATGAGTCTTTTTCAAAGGCAAATACAAAACATAGTTACGACAAACAAATAAACACATAAACGTTGCGTTTGTAAACCTCTACATTTCTGTCTTCACATGTGCTAAAACTATAAATACAACCAGCTTGTATAGACTAGTTGCGGAAACTGAAAACGTTGTATAATTCCCTAAAAGTCTACAAGCCAAAGCGACATCTATTTTTACTTTGTGTACATATGTAACGCAGATTATATAACGGATATTTGGTTCTATAACGGTTATTCTTATAGTAAAAATTGAAGGATAATAAGAAGATTTAGAAAATGTTAAATTCTACTAGTGCATAGTTTTCATTTTCTAGTCTTCTTGGTTTAGACCGCTTGGTTTCAATGTTCTAAGGCGACGTATCCAGTATGATTCCTTTTCCTTCCTGGTTTCGGAACACCAGCTGTGGTTGTTAGCAATAGCGATAAGTATTATATCACTGAAAGTGTTGCCAGGGGAGGAGAAGTGTTCTGCGACGGGCTTCTGTACAGCTTTTTTGTCATCCAATCAGATCTATGAAGGTTTATCCTTTTGTGTAGCTTTTTAGTTTCTCCCACGTACTGAAGGCCACAGATCTTACATGTGATGAGATAAATCACATTCTCTGTTTTGCACGTTTTGTTTGGACCATGTATGTTTAGTTTTTCTTTAGTCGCTGTGCTAGTGAATGTCTTGGTCTCTATCATATGTTGACAGGTTTTGCATCTTTTATCGCCACAGGGTCCAGATTGACTAGGTTGGTTTTGACTAGCGATTGGCGTTAGCTTGGCCCTGACTAGGAAGTCCTTTAGGTTTTTTTGGTCTCCAGTAAGCTACTACAGGTTTGTTCGGAAGTATTAGGTTTAGTATGTCTGACGATTGCACGGTTGGCCAGTGGTTTGCGATGATTTTACCTACTTTGGGATTGTCTGGGTGATAGGTCAGAATAAATGGTATCCTATCAACCTTTTCTTTCTGTCCATATCTGAGAAGGTCATCACGGTTTGTTTGTTTGGCCCTTTGGATTGCCTCCGCAATCAGGTCTTTGTCGTAGCCTCGGTAAATTAAATGTTTAGCCAGCTCTTCAGACCTTTCTATTAATCTTTCATCGTCGGAGCAAATTCTGCGTATCCTCAGTGCCTGGCTATATGGAATGTTCTTAATGCAGTGTTTTGGATGACAGCTGGTTGGGAGAAGATACTGGTGTTTGTCGGTTGGTTTTGAGTAGATGTCTGTGTGTAATTTGTTTTCCACCAGTCTGGTTGTTGTGTCCAGGAAAACATGGTTTGAGTTGGAAATTTCTGCCGTGAATTTTATTGAAGGATGGAAGTTGTTTGCCTTTGATATGAAGTCATCCAGACTTTCTCTTCCATACTGCCACTTCATTTCTATATCATCGATAAAGCGTACCCACTGGTATGGTGTACGCTCAACCGATGCTAAGAGCTTTCCCTCAAGTTTTCCCATGAAAATGTTAGCATACGAAGGGGCCATTTTATTACCCATTGCAGTTCCATTGATTTGTAGGTAGTTTTCTTCATTAAATTCAAAGTTGTTGAGTTTTAGGACAAGCTCCAGGAGTTGGATTAAGAAGTGTGTGGGTGGATTGTTTACAGTTCTTGTTTCCCATGCTTCGCTACATGCCTGTATCCCTTCGTTGTGCGGTATGTTGGTGTGCAAAGATGTGACGTCTAAGGAAGCAAGTAATGTATCTGGCAGTAATGGTTCACTAGCTTTGCTTTTTATGAGATAATCTGTCGTGTCTTGAAGATATGATGGTAACTTGTGGACATGTGGTCTCATAAAATGATCTAAATATTCTGATATCCTTTCTGTGGGGTGCCCGTTACCTGAGATTATAGGTCTGCCAGGGTTTCCTTGTTTGTGGATTTTGGGTAGAAGATAAAATCTACCTGCTCTTGGGTTTTCTGGGCTTAAGTAGGTTTTGGTTTGCTGGTCTATGTGTCCGCTTTGGTACGCCTGGTCAATAACATTAGTGATGATTTTTGCATATTCCAGCGTTGGATCATGGTCCAGTTTTTGGTAGAACCTAGCGTCGCTTAGTTGTCTACTTGCTTCACTAATGTAGTCTTCCCTATTCATAACGACAACAGCGGAACCCTTATCTGCAGGCTTAATTATTATATCTGTTCTGCTTTTCAGTGAGTGCAGGGCATCCGTTTCTTCTTTTGTCAAATTAGAATATTTGTTAGTATGGTTGATATGTCTGGAAGTATCGTTTTCAACCGAGTTGATAAAGGCTTCCAGATTCGGAATTGAACTTTTTGGTGGGGTCCAGTTACTTTTCTTTCTAAATGTGGGTTGGTCGCAGCTTATATTTTCCTTTGATTTGTTTGGTGGTTGCAAGGCAAAATGGGCTTTGAGCCTTAGTCGGGGGATGAACTCTTGGGTGTCATTCTTAAGCTTCCCTCTGTCTTATGTTTTTGGAGGTGGACAGAAACTCAAACCTTTCGATAAAAGTTTTTTTTCTGCATCAGTAAGTTCTAAATTGGAGATGTTGACTACTGTGTTAGTAACAGTTGCTTTAGTGTTTGTTACAGAGTGCTTGCGATTCTTCCTTTTGCGGCGATTTTTCTTCTTACGGTTGTTTTTGGAAGAAATTTCGTCAATTGAAGTTTCTTCACAACAGTCCTTTGGTTGTAGATCATGACTTCTAAGTTTTCTATCTCTGACTTTGTATAGTTTCGAAGAGAGTCTTTTTTCATCTTTATTTAATTTAGAGTAAAACGTTTTCAATTGTTCTTCTGTTGAGACGGAATTGAGCTGATGTTTTAGTTCTTCAATGGTTGCTGATTTGGCTAGATATTGATGATTTACGTTTTTACTAAGTAGGGCTGTGAGTTTCATGGAAGCGTCGTGAGTTATTTTATTCCATCTTTTGTTGAATCTGTTTGAACTCTTGCCAATAATTTGCGGTTTCACATGAATTTGAAGACCTTTAGTGACAGTATTTGTTTCGAGGAAATGATGCAAGAAAGTGCAATGATGCTTTAGGCGAATTAAAGCATCAGTTTCATTGCGTAAAGTTTTGAATGTTTTCTGTATTTGTTGAGACAAAAAAACTGGACCATGATCCAACGCTGGAATATGCAAAAATTATCACTAATTTTATTGACGAGGCGTACCAAAGCGGACACCTAGACCAGCAAACCAAAAATTACTTAAGCCCAGAAAACCCAAGAGCAGGTAGATTTTGTCTTCTACCCAAAATCCACAAACAAGGAAACCCTGGCAGACCTATAATCTCATGTAACGGGCACCCCACAGAAAGGATATCAGAATATTTAGATCATTTTATGAGACCACATGTCCACAAATTACCATCATATCTTCAAGACACGACAGATTATCTCATAAAAAGCAAAGCTAGTGAACCATTACTGCCAGATACATTACTTGCTTCCTTAGACGTCACATCTTTGTACACCAACATACCGCACAACGAAGGGATACAGGCATGTAGCGAAGCATGGGAAACAAGAACTGTAAACAATCCACCCACACACTTCTTAATCCAACTCCTGGAGCTTGTCCTAAAACTCAACAACTTTGAATTTAATGAAGAAAACTACCTACAAATCAATGGAACTGCAATGGGTAATAAAATGGCCCCTTCGTATGCTAACATTTTCATGGGAAAACTTGAGGGAAAGCTCTTAGCATCGGTTGAGCGTACACCATACCAGTGGGTACGCTTTATCGATGATATAGAAATGAAGTGGCAGTATGGAAGAGAAAGTCTGGATGACTTCATATCAAAGGCAAACAACTTCCATCCTTCAATAAAATTCACGGCAGAAATTTCCAACTCAAACCATGTTTTCCTGGACACAACAACCAGACTGGTGGAAAACAAATTACACACAGACATCTACTCAAAACCAACCGACAAACACCAGTATCTTCTCCCAACCAGCTGTCATCCAAAACACTGCATTAAGAACATTCCATATAGCCAGGCACTGAGGATACGCAGAATTTGCTCCGACGATGAAAGATTCCTAGAAAGGTCTGAAGAGCTGGCTAAACATTTAATTTACCGAGGCTACGACAAAAACCTGATTGCGGAGGCAATCCAAAGGGCCAAACAAACAAACCGTGATGACCTTCTCAGATATGGACAGAAAGAAAAGGTTGATAGGATACCATTTATTCTGACCTATCACCCAGACAATCCCAAAGTAGGTAAAATCATCGCAAACCACTGGCCAACCGTGCAATCGTCAGACATACTAAACCTAATACTTCCGAACAAACCTGTAGTAGCTTACCGGAGACGAAAAAACCTAAAGGACATCCTAGTCAGGGCCAAGCTAACGCCAATCGCTAGTCAAAACCAACCTAGTCAATCTGGACCCTGTGGCGATAAAAGATGCAAAACCTGTCCACATATGATAGAGACCAAGACATTCACTAGCACAGTGACTAAAGAAAAACTAAACATACATGGTCCAAACAAAACGTGCAAAACAGAGAATGTGATTTATCTCATCACATGTAAGATCTGTGACCTTCAGTACGTGGGAGAAACTGAAAAGCTACACAAAAAGATAAACCTTCATAGATCTGATTGGATGACAAAAAAGCTGTACAGAAGCCCGGTCGCAGAACACTTCTCCTCCCCTGGCCACACTTTCAGTGATATAATACTTATCGCTATTGCTAACAACCACAGCTGGAGTTCCGAAACCAGGAAGGAAAAGGAATCATACTGGATACGCCGCCTTAGAACATTGAAACCAAGCGGTCTAAACCAAGAAGACTAGAAAATGAAAACTATGCACTAGTAGAATTTAACATTTTCTAAATCTTCTTATTATCCTTCAATTTTTACTATAAGAATAACCGGTATAGAATCAAATATCCGTTATATAATCTGCGTTACATATGTACACAAAGTAAAAATAGATGTCGCTTTGGCTTGTAGACTTTTAGGGAATTATACAACGTTTTCAGTTTCCGCAACTAGTCTATACAAGGTGGTTGTATTTATAGTTTTAGCACATGTGAAGACAGAAATGTAGAGGTTTACAAACACAACGTTTTTGTGTTTATTTGTTTGTCATAACTATGTGTTGTATTTGCCTTTGAAAAAGACTCATTAAGAGTCGAAAGCGCTTAGGCTAGTTAGTTACTAGTTTCGTACTGTTCGTCGTCAGTTTATTGCATATATTTTAATTAATCCCTGACACAGGTGATCCCTTGGTGGATCCAGTACGCTTGAGAGGGTTGTTATTCGCCATATGATTTGTATTCTTTATATATATATATATATATATATATATATATATATATATATATATATATATATATATATATATATATATATATATATATATATATATATATATATATATAAATATATAAATATATATATATATATATATATATATATATATATATATATATATATATATATATATGCATCCCTATCTTTGCTAGAGAAAATGAACAGTTTTTCGAGATATGGTGCTTATCCCAAATGTTGAGCATGATTATGAAACTATCAAACAACTGGTGTTACTTGAAGAGTTTAAGAACTGTGTACCTAGTGACATTAAGAATCATCTTGAAAAGCACGAGATTGAAACCTTGGAAAATGCTGTTCTTGCTGTACATTAGTATTGATTAACTCATAAGGTTCCTGTTGTAAGCAAAACATTAATGATGCAGTCTACTGTTAGAAAGGTATTTCAGCCTAATAAGACTCTCAGTAAAACTCACTCTAGCATAAATTTTAAAAATCAAGCCTCTGAGAGACTCGATTCAAATGCTTTGTTTCTGGCTACGTGTACCTATTGCAAGAAAAAAGGACACGTTATTTCTGATTGCTTCAAATTTAAATATAGGTATCAGAATCAAGATAGACCTGTCATAAATTTCTAAGAGGTCACTATCACGGCCATACATTGAAAGCAATACATTTGTTGGGTCTAATAAACCCCAGTCTGATTTTAGTATGGATAATTATGAACATTCATGTTGAAGGGTTATATATCACTCTTGGATGATTTGACTAATCCTATCCCTATTTCAATTTTAAGGGATACAGGAGCTTCTCGGAATCTTCTTCTGAGAAGTCATGTTCTAATGAGAGTGTTCTCATTCAGGGAACAGAGTGCAGCTTTGTTAATGTTCTTCTCCATTCTGTAAATTTGTCATCAGACAGCTTCAGGACCTGTGACAGTCGGATAGTGTGTAACCTAACCGTTAAGGACATTCATTTGTTCCTAGGGAACGACCTAGCTCGAGGCAAGGTTGTGGTTAATCCACTTGTAACTGACATCAGAAACTTGATACAATTGAACAATAATACCCTGAGCTGTACCCAGCTTATGCAGTTACCAGAGCTATGTCAACGAAAGCTCTTTAGAATGACTTTGATAAGGAAGACATTCCTATAGCTGACACGTGTATTTCTGAGGCTTTTGATGAGGTCATTTTAGCTTCTAATTTGCATCACTATGGTGGTATGGATCATAGAGATCCTCTTTTAAATACTGATTCTCTTTTATGTAATCAGGGTGAGATCTCCTGCTTGCTTCATATAGCCATTAGTGCAAATGAAGCCACTGATATACCTTTCTGTTACTGTATTAAAAATGGAGTTTTTATGAGAATATGGAGACCTCCCGATGTACCTGCTAATGACGAATGGTCAGTGAACTATCACAGTTTAGTTCCAAATTCTTACAGAAAGGAAATACTTAGTTTGGCACATTGAAACTCCTCTGCCTGGTCATTTAGGAATAAATAAAACTTGTAACAATATCTTGACTCACATTTATTGGACAAAAATCAAAAGTGATATTTTTTAGATCTTGTCATACTTGCCAAATGGTAGAAAAACCCATTCAGAAAATATTTAAGGCGCATCTACAACCAATTCCTGCATTTGACGAACCGTTTAACAGAGTTATGGTATATTGTGTTGGTTCCTTACCTAAGACCAAGTCAGGCAACCAATATTTGCTGACCGTTATGTGTGAGTCAACAAAATTCCCTGAGGGATGTACCTTGTCTCAGTCAGAAACAATAAAATTAAAGTCATTTATACCTTTTTCATAACTAGCTTTGTATGCTTATAAATTGTGACAAATTTTCAACTTGGGAATCATTGCGAAAAAAAAAATTTGAGAATCTTTCGAATTAGATAGAAATCGTTATATAATAAAATTATTGAAAGACGATATAAGATCTAAATTCATTAATTTGTAAAACTAAGGAACCTGAAAACACAAATGCTCCATATGTTAATGAAAAAAAAAAAAAAATATATATATATATATATATATATATATATATATGTATATATATATATATTTATATATATATATATATATATATATATATATATATATTTATATATATATATATATATATATATATATATATCATACATTAGATAGTTGAAAGAATACTGTAAGATATATGTTTATTCTGACATTAATTCTAACCAGTAATGTCAAGGAGTTTCAATAATCAATTATGACCGGATGTGCATATGGAAACATAATTTGAGCAAATTTCAAGGAATTCAATTAAAGGTGACGCGATTAATGACGTTGATAGGATTATTCTATTGTTGTGATTGTTTATGAACAACTGGGGTCATTATACATTATGTAATCTAACATAAGTAGCTTTTGTCACCTACTCGACTTTAGCGTTGATGACTATTAAACAATAGAGTTGCCTTCCTATATAAAACTAATATCTTGTCACTGAACAAAATACAATACAGTATATGCCAAATATCATTGTGGAATTCACTAAGGTGATCGGGCTCGAGCCAATTCTCCTCCAGGTTTGTAAACAACTTTAATCTTTGTAGATATTTATGATTGTATCTATCTAATAATGCGTTGTTCCTCTAATGAGGCGATGTTTCACTGCAGAAGGGGGTAATCTTATAAGTGTACAAACAATGTAAGTAAAATTGTGAGCCTAGAATTGGCTATTTGTACCATCAACTTTATGACTCTTGAGTGAAAACAGATGAGCAATTACTTTAAGGAACCTGTATTATTCAAATCATTTGAAATCATACAAGAGGGCTACGATTTTCTTAATAGATTAAAAATGAGTTATCTCCCATCACTTAGCATCATTGGCATTTAATGGCCAATAGGCAAGGATCCAATTACATGACGTACTCTCAATAAGGGAATCACAAACTAATCTAAGTAACTTAAGATTAAACCTATAAATAAACGGCAAAAAGAGCTCCATATCACTTTAAAACCTTTCCAGGTTGATAGCAACCGTGCCATGACATAATAAAAGCAGACACAAATCTTGTTGTATGAGAATTTAAACAACTAATAAATTCTTTTAACGACTTTTAAAATTAGATGAAGTGTGCAGTATTTATATGACATGAATTGTATTTAGAATGATGCCTGGCATGAAAAAGTTCAAACATGTAAATCGAAATGCAATATTTGGAATCTTGTTTTAAACAATACATGAGGATAGGGGCAAGTGTTCCTATTTCATACGAAATGATGGTTTAAAAAATCTGTAAAAGAGATATGTCTTTTGAAATGCAGATTCATAGAATCTGTAGTGATATTGTGCATGATAAACATAAAACATTTTTTCAGGTACATTTTGCTACACACGTTGAACAAAAGTATGGCTTATTGTTTTATTAGACACGTTCAAATATTTTTATGATAAAGGGAGTTTAGGATTCCACCTATCACATACAAGTAAGGTTTTTACCTTACTTAACTTTGATGTAAGTCTCCACACAATATTATAACACAGTATCAAAAACATTTGATGATATGACATCAAGAAACTAATTCAGATAAAGATGCCTATCATAAACGTCTCAACAAAAACAAATTTATTATATTGAAGTGTCAAATATAATGAATTGTGACAAAATATTTGTTCTTATTTTTTCATTGCATTATTTTCATATGTAACAAATATGACATAATATCTATATTTTTAAATAGACGGGTAAATTCACGAGAGAAATATGACCGTGAATCTACTCAAGAAACATATTTCATCGTGTAACAAACTCATTTTCCTGGAAAGTAAGTGTTCTAATTCTTTATTCCTCAAAAGTATAGCAAATGGCTATTAATCTCCACAAACTTTGTTTTGGTGACCAAGACATTGATATTTTGAAATCTACTTATTTTCCATAACATTCCAAATAGATTCAGTGCTGCGCAAACTTGGAGTAAGTTCTTCAAATTTCTACAACTTAACAGCAATATAAATACATTAAATATAAGTCCACCTGTTCCGTTTAGTTCAAGTTGCCTAGGTGTATACATACCTGCAGTTTTCTGAGATGGCATCAAGAGGCTGCGATCATCCGATATACACATTTTTCTCTGTCTGCGGCCAATTTCTCAAGACAAGAGTCAAATCATACTTCGTACAAGATGTGTGTTATGTGAGGCCAACAATGCATATATCGGCATGCCTCTTGGGAATCAGCACAAACCTTGGACATCATATTTACCTGTTAGCACTACCAAAATAAATATCTGGAAAGTAAGCTGGACAATTGTTGTTCAAAATTCTATGATTTAAAATTTGTTAAAATTTTAAAAATTGTAAAATTTTTAATTTTACAATGGTCCACAATATCAATATTATTGCATAAATAACTTACATATGAAAAGTTTTGAGAAATTCTTTTACACATTAGTCGTGGGTAAAACAAATGTACTTTTAGGATGGTACGGAGGAGAATAGAGAGCGCTTAGGAGAGAAATCCATGCTACCCATACTACCCCAACCAAAAAGACCTTTACGACGTAATCATATATCATGTTCTTACCAATTCAAATGCCGATCTTTTGACGTCTAGAATCAAGCGGTGGAACTTTCTGGATAACAGTGTGGAAGACGAAGATCACATAAATCGTCAGCAAGCTTTTTCCAGCTTCTTCACCAGTCAAGACGGTCTCTTCTTCTGCTACGACGTAACCAGTCTGTATTCGAGGCAAACGGAATCGTCTGTAAACATATTGAGTGGCGCCTCTTCATTGATAGTTCATCCAAAAGCCTCAAAGACGTGCTACTCCAAAATAGGAACGAGTACCCGTCACTTCACCAGGCTCACTCTGTGGATCTCATAGAGGATTACAACAGCATCGATACCCATTGCTGGACGTCTTCAAGTATGATAGGTACGGATGGGAAGTCATTGGATACCTCAAGCTGGTGGCATTCAACATAGGATTCCAAGGCGGTTTTACCACAGTTCCATACTATCTTTGCATTTCGGACAGCAGAGACGCAAAGGCGCACTACCACAGAAGGGACTGGCCATAGAGGTCCGAGTTCTCTGTGGGAAGGAACAACGTCAAGTGGGAGCCACTGGTGGACCCCGGAACTTGCTGATGCCACTACTTCACATCAAATTGGGCTTATGAAATAATTTGTCAGAGCTCTAGATAATGAGTCGGAAGATTTCAAATACCTTTAAGGTTTCTTCATTAAGCGGTCTGAGACAAAGGTCGAAGCCGGTGTCTTCGTTGGACCACAGATAAAAGGACCATAGAGTGCAATGAATTCTCCGGGACGTTCACAAGTAAAGATAATGTGGCTTGGCACAGCATTGTCGCAGTGGTTTGAGGTTATCTGGGCAATCCCGAGACCGAGACTGTGTGGAGCTGGTTAAGGCTCTGATGAAGAACTATGGCACTATGGACTGTAGGATATCCCTCTATATCAATATACTTGATGCTCATCTTGATAAATTCATGGAAATGGGAGCGTATTTGGAGGAAGAAGGCTGTAGCTTCCACCAGGATATACTTGACTTTGAAAACCGCTACCAAGGACAGTATAACGAGAACACGATGGGACACTACATTGGTTGCTGATTCGTGAAAGTGATTTATGGTATAGCCGTAAGTCTTATGTGAACATAAAGACAACAATTCGCCCGTTTTCTCATGGTAAATGGGTAAATCTCAAAATATTACTGTCGGGGTGACAAAAGCAAAGTTTGTGGGAAATAATAGCCATTTTCTATGCTTTCCACCGATAAGCAATTATGAAATAACACATACTACGCAGGAACACAATTTATGTCACAGAAGAGTTCGTTGGATTATATATTGTCAAAAACAAAACAGTCGATTTCGATTACTATATATAATGACTATATATGTACGAAAATGAAGGCATTATTTCAATATTTTCTTTAACACATATTGACTATTGGTACTGTCTTAGTGCGGAAGGCCTTAAAAGAAACATCACAGAGTGGTTATATCTGAGAGACATCAGTGATATATCATTTAAACAGAATTTGATTATTGGTGAGTTTACGTTATATGATTTTTTACTTCACTATCTTGTTTATTTCCAAATTCAATCCTGGATTTTGGTGAGGCCTTTTCAAACATGTAGTCAAATTTGGCAGAATGCGCTGTAGCTTTAACAAACAAAAATTCATCCATGCCAAATGTATCGAACATTATTAAAAATGATCGTGATGTGACATTAAATTCTTTCTTAAACAATCGTATTGCAATATTTTATAACGAAGGTATTTTATACAAATGTGCACATTGTTTCGTTGAGTACTAGGGTTATCAAATGAAACAAGCCATGTAGATTCAGTCACTTGCTGTTTCCATGATTCATGTATAAACCTCGTTATTAAAAGACAATACTTGAAGTCTACATTTGCCGTCTAGAGTTAGGCATTTCTCCCTGGCACCTCATTAACTGCATAAGTGTAAACTAAGGGTCTACACTTAAGACGTTTTAAATCTGAACATCGTAATCTGTACGGAGAGAGAGAGAGAGAGAGAGAGAGAGAGAGAGAGAGAGAGAGAGAGAGAGTCAGTTGAAGGTGAAAATAAAATTGAGATAAATATGGACGTACATCTGTGAAAAACATATCGCCAATGTAGCGAGAAAGCTCTACAAAATATAGCTATACATAATATATTCTCACTATGAAATATATAATAAATCTTACTGAAGATTTAAATTGTATCGCGAAATACATCTGAACATATACGAGTTTCTATCATGCCATGATGCTTGATTATGTGTACCTACATAATACAATAAAAACGAGCACTTTGTGAGCTAAAACAAACAAATACAACTTACATTACCTTTCTGACATGGAAATTATGTTTAGTTGATGAAATCTGAATTGAAGTCATTCACAACGTTTTGAAGTTATATTTATTTAAATCCTTCAAAAAATGATGAATAGCATTTAATGCATTGCAAACCGGATTCAACTTGTTTTCAGGTATGACTACTCAAAAACTAGTTGACCCCATACTACCCAAGCGTAATCAGATCCCGCTGAATCTGAAATGATGTACGAACTCATTTACAAATAGATGGTACATTTTGTCCATGTCGTACTCTTGTTTCGCTTGCGGATACAATAAGATGTTATCATCATTGTGCCAAGCCTCTAGCCATGCCTTTGTTATATTGCCATGTGTTCTAAGTCGTGAAACAAACAAATGGATAAGTGGCTAAAGGCTTTAAAAACGCCGGAGGCTTTTGAGTCTTTTTTGAAGCCCTCAGTTTGGCTGGTCTCCCTGCTGCGAATAAGGGGGCGCTGCTGGTTGACAAGTTCTCGTATATGATGTAAGCAACACGACCACCGATATTATTCTGCTTTTCATGAGAATCGAGAGTGCAAAGTCAATTGACATGAAAAAAGCTTGCGTGTATTGTTCCTGAGGACAAATTAATAAATGCTTTGGGTCGAGCTTCAACAGTAACAAGCAAACGAGCTTTGCCAAACAATTACACCCATGGTCGAGGCGTCTGCCAGGAAGCACACACCAACTACACCTGAACGACGCAACTACAAAATCAGACTTGGTCGAAGCCTGGAATAAATCGAAAGACTGTGTCGTCTAGTTGATATCTACATTCTTAATGTAAGCTGAACCCTTAAGACAGTGTTGTAGTAGGCTCAGGTTTGTCTAAATCGCCTAGACCAAAGTTTCGATGAGTGGCGAAAGAAAGACTCTTGATCTACCATAAAAAAGCCATCATTAGTGAACGTGAGAACGACACCGCTAAATAACAATAGCCATATAAACTAACACTCGTGTCATGTAGTAAGATTTTTGTATGCGCATCAAAATGCCGATGGCTAAAACAGATCTCCAGGGTAATTAAAAGTATACGGTCTGAGAATCCTGGTTGAATGCCAAGTAAATCAAAAACAGCATACAGTTGATTCAGCCAATCCATTTTCAACAAGTTAATAAATGTTTGCTCCCTCTACACTGACCAAACTTGAGTTCCCTTTGCCCAACATAATCAGTCTACTTTGTGTTCACACAATATCTCTTTCTTAAATAAAGAAAACGACAAAAGCGTGCATAGCGTTGGAACGTGATTTAGTACCATCAACACCTCAATCGATGCCTTGCTCAATGTGGCCCATCGTCTATTCTCTGTGCTCCGACTTGACGCAGGTAGACATCGAGTTCAGATAGCAAGCATTCAAATTAGAGAAGGTGTGTAAATATTTACTGGAACAATACACAATGCTATCTGTGATAGCTCGAAATGTTTCAGCTTGTCACTGCTTTAGACATTCACAAAGCTCTTCGGAGACCAGGCGAGCTATGGCATATCAATGAAACAAACAGTCCTTACCATTGTATCGCCTGCTAGTCGCTTATGAACACACTTTTGGCCAGTCTCGCCATATGCGCCCAACTCGCATTCATGCTTGCAGCCACGTGGGTTTTAATAACCACAGCCTTAGCAACGATCACCGACAAAGAAATGAAAACTAATAGTGGAAAGATTCCACCTTCTTTATGTATGGCTTTTAAAGTCCGTGACATAAAGATTAAAGGTTTTGTCTCACCAGTCGCTCAGATAAGTATAGAGCCCTCCGGTATCCAAGCGTGGTGCTCTGGAGCCAACTGGAAAATGGAGAGCTCATTCAGCCGACCATGTGTGAGAGGCTAAAGGTATCGTTTATGTGGCATTGCATGTACGTATTTACATCTTAAGGTTTTAATTAACACGGTATGCAGTGTCACCAAGAACCTCACTTATTCCACAGCAATCTCAAGCAGCATAGCTTTGTCCGAGATGATGCTAAAAAGGCTCGGTAGTTGTTGTCTGCGGGATCAAGGCGGGTTAAAGTTCCTTTCCAACACCGACTGCTTCAGCAGTTCTTTGAACTCCAGGCTAACTAAGTTGATGGGGGATTATTCAATGGTATCCTTCTGGCTGATTTACAAATCTAGAGCCAACGTTTTGTCTCGACCATTTTCCTCAGGATCTGGCGACTGGTGTTTGTCACTTTCTTGGTTTTCTAGTCCAGAAGTTTTATCTCGGTCCGCTCTTGGTTGCTGTCAAAGCAACGGCTCGTTTCGGTAACTTTAAGCTTGTCAAATATAATCATTTAACCTCTTTATCCTTCTCAACAAAAAGATAAAAACGCTGATTTCCACCTCAAGCGCTGAAATTACAGCTAACATACACATGGCGTACAGAAAGAGTGCGATCTTACCTTCTTACGTTCCGTTCGCTAGTAGAAGGTGGTAGTTGCTAATGCCTAGGCTATTGAGTGACTGTGTGATTGGCACCAAAGATAACCTTGGGCTCGTCCTGACATCAGCCATAGACGACCGTCAGTAGGGTTTCTGAAAGAGAAAAATACTGGAATTGGCCATTGCAACACTCACCTAGTGGCGAATCTGCTTCTTCGGCGAGTAATATATTGTTTGGGACACTGTCGACGTCTTTCACAAATATTTTCGTAGAGGAGCATAATCGTCGTTCTAGCGGACCAAGCGATCAATGCATGCGTCCATCA